>CM068745.1:1732240-1839740 GCA_035084275.1 Hydrolagus colliei | reverse complement strand
GGAGTGAGTGAGTGTGGGGTGAGTGGGAGTGAGTGAGTGTGGGTGTGTGTGAGTGTGGGAGTGAGTAGTGAGTGGTGAGGTGGTGTGGAGTGGTGAGGTGGGGTGAGTAAGTGAGAGTGGGAGTGTGTAAGTGAGAGTGGGTGTTGTGAGTAGTGGAGGGGGTGAGTGAGAGTGGGGAGTGGAGTGGGAGTGTGGGAGTGAGTGAGTGTGGGGTGGGTGAGTGAGTGGTGTGGGAAGTGAGTGAGTGGGTGTGGGTGGAGTGGTGGAGTGGGAGTGAGTGAGTGAGTGTGGGGAGTGAGTGAGTGTGGGGTGAGTGAGTGGTGTGTGGGAGTGTGTGAGGTGGAGGTGGTGAGTGAGTGGAGTGGGAGGTGGTGACTGAGTGAGTGAGGTGTGAGTGTGAGTGGGAGTGAGTGAGAGTGGGTGGTGAGTGAGTGAGTGAGTGGTGAGAGTGGGTGTGAGTGGTGTGGGGTGTGAGTGAGTGTGGGAGTGGTGGTGGGTGAGTGAGTGAGAGGTGGGAGTGTGTGAGTGGTGAGTGAGGAGAGTGGGAGTGTGGTGAGTGAGTGGGTGAGAGTGGGGTGTGTGACTGAGTGTGTGTGAGGTGTGAGTGAGTGGTGAGTGTGTGGGTGGGGTGGTGAGGGTGGGGTGGAGTGAGTGGGAGTGTGGGTGTGTGGTGAGGTGGGGTGTGGGTGGTGGGTTGGGTGAGGTGTGTGAGGTGTGGTGGTGAGTGGAGGTGGGGTGTGGTGACTGTGTGAGTGTGTGAGGTGAGGTGTGAGTGAGAGTGGGAGTGAGTGAGTGAGAGTGGGAGTGAGTGAGTGAGTGTGTAAAGGGGCCGCCCCCAGGACTTGCGGAATGATACAGCCACTGCCTGAGTAAACAAGGGGAAACACACACAGCGAGGGGGGGGGACAGGCAGGCAAACAACATGGGGGGGGGGGGGGGAGACTAAACTAGCCTCACATCCCATGGCATGGGGGGGGGGGGGAGAGGAGAGGGAGAAGGGGGAGAGAGTAGAGGGGAGAGAGGGGAGGGGGGAGAGTAGGGGGGAGAGAGTAGAGGGGAGGGGAGAGGAGGGGGGAGGGGGAGGAGAGTAGAGGGGAGGGGGGAGAGTAGGGGGAGAGAGTAGAGGGGAGGGGGAGAGAGGGAGAGGTGGGGAGGGGTGAGAGTAGAGGGGAGGAGAGGGTGGAGAGAGTAGAGGGTGAGAGTAGAGGGGAGGGGGAGTGAGTAGAGGGGTGGGGAGTGGTGGGGGTGGGGGTGTGGTAGGGGGGAGTGAGTAGAGGGGTGGGGGAGAGAGTAGAGGGTAGGGGGAGGTGTAGGGGTGAGGGGGGAGTTGGGGGGGAGGGGGGAGGGAGGGGGGGAGAAGGTAGAGGGGAGGGGGAGAGAGTAGAGGGGTAGGGGGGAGAGAGTAGAGGGGAGGGGGGGAGGGAGGGGGAGGGGTGAGAGGAGGGGGGAGGGGGAGAGAGGACAGACACAGCTGAACAAGACAGGGATTAACCCCCCCCCCCCCCCCCTCCCTCGCAAACAAACTATAGCTGCTTGCGTTTCTCCGCTGCTCCCAGCCTCCCACTTCACTAACTAACTCACTACACTAACTCACTCACTAACTAACTACACTAACTCACTAACTAACTCACTCACTAACTAACTCACTACACTAACTCACTCACTAACTAACTACACTAACTCACTAACTCACTCACTAACTCACTAACTAACTCACTCACTACACTAACTCACTAACTAACTCACTACATTAACTAACTACACTAACTAACTCACTACACTAACTCACTAACTAACTCACTACATTAACTCACTACACTAACTCACTCACTTTCTTGTCAATTTCCTATTTGTAAAGAAAACTAACGTGTGTCTGTGTGTGTGTCTGTCTCTGTGTGTGTCTGTGTATGAGTGTGTCTGTCTCTGTATGTCTCTGTATGTGTGTGTGTCTGTCTCTGTGTCTGCCTGTGTGTGTGTGTGTTGCTCTCCCCCAGTCAGTCTCCCCTTGCTCTGGTTTGTTGGGGGAGGGGGACCTGGTATAAAACAATCTGCTGAAGGAGGAGAGTTTTTTTAAATATAAAAAGACATATTATTTGAAGTGTTTAAAGTGTTAAACGATACAGATATTTTTGAAACCTCCCCCAGTATGTTTTGTCCTTGTCAGTACTTTGCAGTGCCTGCTGTTTGATTCCTACCTACATTTATCTTATTATTATCATCGAGCTTGATATAGCTCCTTATCACTTCCTCGAGACGTCTCACATATACCGTAAGAGAATACACTGTAAAGCATGGAAGTGCAGGGTAGGCAGAGCCCACCGTGAAAATAAAATCTTACGGAAAAATAAAATTTGCGGAAAAAATGACTGGGGAAAAAGGCAGAGTCTGCTGCTGCCTTTGGGGGCGTGGATTTGCGACGACGTAAGTCACGGCTGTAAGGTGAATTAACTGTATGTTTTGAGGGTGAAATGCGGCTGGCAAATGAGCACTGGCAGCGATCCCACAAACAGCCGCGCATTGAAATGGCCAAATTTATTATTATATCTTGACTTACTCGCTCGTACTTTCACCTCTCGCTCCGAAGGTAATGGGATCAAACCTCACGATAGTATCTGAGCTGCTAGACTTCTCTGCTGAGATGAATGCGTGGACGAGCACTGAGAAGACATATTAAAACCAGGCGTCCTAATTAAACTGCATTTTAGACTCGTTTCCAACTTACGGCCCAATCTTACGTTTGGAAACAATGGCTTTACGCACAAAAAAATCATTTATTTTTGCCTGCGTGAAAACACAAAAACAGCCGTCACAATTGACAGTAATTACCCTAAAGGGGCCTTACAATGTTTTCAATGTGCAAAAACAATCTGCGAGGAAAAACACAAGTTCCTTCTTTAGCAAAAATGAGGAGAGTCCACAGAGCGCAAAACTTCAATTGGTTTTTGTTTAACCAGTACGTTATGTGGAGATGTACCAGCGTTCGAAGGGTTAGTTGGGCAACAGAGCGTTCCAGTTGGGCGGTAATAATAATACTTACATATAGCACTTTTCACGTCTTCTAGATGTCTCAAAGCGCTTCACAGAATACACTGTAAAGTGAATTGACTGTATATTTGTGGGTGAAACTCGGCAGTCAATTGCGCACAGCAGCGTCCCCCACAAACAGTCGGGGATTGAAAATGACCAATTTTATTCTTGTTGGGTTTTCCTTGGACGGATTATTATTAGGCGAGTGTGTGTGTGTGTGGAGTAAGGAAACTTGCCCACGGTTTCGCCCTGACCTGGCTGGATTTGAACACAGGTCTCACTCTTGTAAGGTGAGTGCTCTAACCACTGAACCAAGTTTAGAGGAGGTTCCAGGCATCATTTGGCCATCATGTGACAATTCTCACTTCACTAATTTAATGTCGTTCCAGACATTTCTTTTCTATGAATATAGTGCTGCTGGATAGATATGTGTTGTTTCTGTTACTTCCTCGGTAAAGGTGCTGACTCGTGTTGAAAGATGATTCTAAAGGTGCCAGGTACCCTCCCATTGCTCACCTACTCCCCTATTCAACAACAACAACAACAACTGTGATGTATACAGTGCCCTCCACGCCGGACAGCGTCTCAGAGCGCTTCACAACAGCGGATCCCGGGGCCGAGCCAGGGGCAGGGGGAGAGAGGTGACCAAAGGCGCGGTCGAAGAGAAAGGTCTTCAGCTGTGACCTGACACTGGGAAGAGAGGGGGCGAGGGGAAGGGAGTGAGGAAGGGAGTTCCAGAGCCTTGGGGCGTAGTGGCTGAAGACATGAGCAGACATAGTGATTGCCAGGGACTTTTGGGAGGGGGACATTATAGATGAGCCCAATCCTGCCTCCGTCTAATACACCCAGACAAGATACCCACAGGAATTGCTGGATATTGATCAGAATCAGGAACCCAGACTGATTATTTTCCGCTCCCCAGCCAAGACGCACTCAGTGACACAGCCAAAAATAGAGCATGAATGGGCATTATGTAAAACTGCGTAGAACTTTATAGCAGGGAAACAAAGCCATTTAGCCCAGTTATCTATGTCATGTTTGTGATTCACACAAGCCTCCACCTCCCACTGATTACCTTTCATACACTGTACCTCTCTCTGCTCTCCTGCCTTATGTATGCATCAAATTTCTTCCTAAATATGTCAAATGTTTTCCGTTTCAAGCGCAGCTTCTAGCAATGAGTTTTACATTCTCACCAGCCAAGCCTCCGCGTAAATAAGTTGTGTTTCAATCTCACTCCCAGATCTTGTTAAGACAAACGACAGGACCAGATTTGCTTGTGACATGCACCACGGTTGAATGGCATCACCCATCGTTTCGCCCACAAATATACAGTCAACCTTCCTACTCTTCTTCCCCCACCCCCTCCACTCTCTGGTCCCTACCTGACTGTTCAGTGTCTGGGGACGTCCTCCTGATGTGAAAGGTGCTATATAAATGTCATTTTGATTGATTGCTCTCGAGATTAAGGTCTACCAAGCTTTTCACTGTGGCAAACACCACAATTTATTGGACCCCAACAAGAGCAATGTGAAGGAAACGCAAGGTAAAAATCGCACAGATTTGTGGAGTCCAGCAATGCAGTTCACCTCCTACATTGAAAGGTGAAGTCAGGATTGACTGCTGAGAGTTCACTGTCCCAATGTGGGGCTCGAACCCTCAATCTACCAATTCAGAGGAGAGAGAGTACTATCAACTGAGCCAGGATACTGTTGAGTATCAACCGTGACCTGGAGAACTGCGGAGCTGCCTGGCTGAGGAGCAAAGCAACCCAAACTACCACAAACCCAAACCCTCATCTTCTGTTACCAAGCATGTTACTTTGAACTCAACTACTCTCAGAGCGCCCCCCACCCCACCCAACACACACACACGCATACACCCCAGGCTCCATCCCCCAGATAATATCAACAGGAAAGAAGAGAAGAGAACATTTGAAAAAGAAAATGATGTGAAGTCTGGGAATGTTGCTAACCTCCAGGTAGGTTTCCCTGTTTCCGTTTAATATAATATCAGCACAACTGGTCTCTCCTACCAACCGCGCGCTCACAGAGATTCCAGTGGATAAGTTAAGTAGGACACTTCCCAGAAGCAGAGTATATCTGCCTGTGGGTGAAGAAGTGTGTTTCATAACAGTTTCTTGTCAGCTTCTTCTGAAACCCAATTTACCAGGCAAGGGGAAAAAAAGGAACCTTACTCCACCAATTAAAAATTATAATTTCCTTTACTTCATTTTTAATTGACAGCAAAAAACGCACAGTGAAAGGTAACTATTTATATATTTACTGTTACATACATCTCCCCCCACCTCCCACCCCCGCATTCCGACCCAACTCCCACAACAGCTAGTATCAGACACAACAACAAGCCAGTCACATCTGTCAGTCTCCCACATGTGAGTACAGGGGCTGTGAGGATTGCGCACACCAGTGTCCTACAAACAGTCGTTGATTGAAGCGACCAATTTTGTTGTTATTGTTTTTTTTTCTTGAGGGATTATTATCAGACGTGTGTAGTAAGGAAACCCAAGGTTTCATCCTGCCGGGAATCAAACCCAGGTCTCGCTTGTGAGGCAAGTGCTCTCTAACCACTGAGCTACAGGACTCCCAAGTATCTCCAGATGAACTCTGAACCCTGCAATCACGCACAGATGACTTCAGTGTATTTCAAGACCTATTTTAGACCGTGATTTTGGAGAACGTTCCTGTTTCCTCCTCAGCCTCCCTCCACCCTGCAGCTCGGGCTCCCAAGTGAAAAGCATTTTGCGAAGACGCAATTTAAATGTGAATTGCTGTATGTATATAATAATCCTTGCATTTGATATAGCGCTTTTCACATCTTATTGACATCTCAAAGCGCTTCACAGAATATACTGTAAAGTGAATTGACTGTATATATTTGTGGGCGAATCGCGGCAGCCAATTGCGCACAGCAGCGTCCCACACACAGTCATGGATTGAAATGACCAATTTTATTATTGTGGTTTTTTTTGGAGGGATTATTATTAGACATGTGGAGTAAGGAAACTTGCCCAAGGTTTGGCCCTGACCTGCCTGGATTCGAACACAGGTGTCACACTTGTAAGGTGAGTGCTCTAACCACTGAGCTACAGGAGCTCCACACACACATCTATATGTATATATATACACTCCCACAAACACAATCACTGAGCCTTACAGTGTATCCTGCGAGGCACTTTGGGACATTCTACTGACATGAAATTGTGCTGAATCAAATGTAAGGAGGATAATTGTTATTTATGTATGTAAATTGCTTCAGACTGTATATGCTTTACGTCCAAGTATCATGCACAATAGGAGTATCACTTGCTTTTGGCGCCAGCGATCTGAGAGAAAGTTGTATTGTCAAATGCTTTGTGGTGTTCTCTGATGTCTTTATCACGAACAGAAAATGTAAATCAACGGCAGATTTTTAATCGATTTTTATAAAAAAACTATTCCCTCGATTTTACTCCCTTTATGAGACATGAAAAATAGATCCTGAAATGCCCCCCCCACAAAATATCTTGATTTGCATTTCATGCTTATACATTGACTTTAATGGTCTATTAATGCAATTAGGTGTCTTAGCTCATCTCATATTTCTGATAGAGGCCATTTCTAAATGTATTTTTTAAAAGATATATCAAAAGTCTCCCAAAAGTCCTAGTTGGTAAACTACTGTTCAGAGCGTAACTGAATCAACACAACAACAACAACAAAAAAAAATTACATTTATAGAGCGCCTTTCACGTCGGGAAGACGTCCCAAGGCGCTAAACAAGAGGCGTGTGACCTGAGCTGGGAGGGGAGTGTTTGGGAAGGGGTGAAACACGAAGGGGAGGTAAAAGAGTTCAGGGTGGAACAAAAGGCACGATCGAAGAGGAAAGTCTTCAAACCGGCCTTGAAAGAGGAAAAGGAAGAAACAAAACGGAGGGATTGAGGGATGGCATTCCATAGGGTGGGAGCGGGGAAACTGAAGACTCAGAAACATCTTGGTTCGACCCCTGATCTGTACTGAATTAGCCGATCACCGCAATAGGTCTCAGAGTGAAGCGCTCTGAGACGCCGTCCGGCACGGAGGGCGCTATATAAATCAAAGTAGTTGTTGTTGTTGTTGTTGTGTCACTGAGCCAAGAAAGCAAAAATAATCCAGCATTCTTCTTTCCCGTTCAGTATCACTGAATTGCTGTACTTGCAGACTGTTTTGTACCTGTAGCTCAATGGTTAGAGCGCTCGCCTTGCAAGCCTTGAGAGATCTGGGTTCGATTTCTGTAAAGTTTAAAAAATTTGGGCAAGTTTCCTTTCTGCAGTACATACGTCTCTGTTTACCTGGCAGGAAGTAGGAACCCGGTTGTTAATTGATTGGCAGATCACTTTTCCAGGATTAATATAATTCCTCCCAAAAAAAATAAATAAATCAGTCACTCAATGTACAATGGTTTGTGGGATACTGCTGTGCACAATTGGCTGACATGTTTCGCCCACGATATATACAGTCAGTTCAGGTGGACGTCTCAAAGTCCTATAGAGGATTTGATGTAAAGTGGAGTGTCTGTGTGGTTTGTCGCTGAATTTTGGAGGCGGAGTGACGTACTGCGTAAAACTCTTGGTAATAATAATTACAGCATCTCGGAGCATTTGGTATTACAGTAAAACCTTGGTTATCTGGCACCCTCGGGACCTGCCCGGTGCCGGTTAATTAAATATGCCGGATATTCGAGCAGTGAGTTGCCGAAAATCCCCCACAAAAAATTTACTTATTTTAAAACATACCATATTAATAATAGAGTAAATAATAAGAGAATATTGTGTGGATACTTACCAATAAAGCATTCCAGCACACTCGGTAAAATGATCGGTAAAAAAGCATTCCAGTGTTTGCATGCGCAAAGTGACCATACCGCGAGTGTCCCAGATCTCCCAATACAATTGGGAGATACCGGTTGGTTCAGTATGCTGGTTGATTGGGTACTGGATAAACAAGGTTTTACTGTCTATGCATTTGGTATTCCGCTTTTCACATCTCTAGGTTTTTTATAGGGTATTACTGTAAAGTACAGTGACTGTGTTCTGTGATCCATGTCCAAAGCCCATCCTTTTGCCAAACTCTACTACCCAAATATCTCTATTGATTCTGCCTCTGCAGCTTTCCGGGATGGAGCGTTTCACACTTTCACCAACCTGCTGCTTTCTAATTGTCTTGATTCTGACTGGGAAAGCTCTTTGGGATGTGCCAAATTAGCTGATCTCAGTCAAATGACTATAGGACACAACATTTGGTCTCAGTGTCCTAGAACAAGGAAGTTTAAAATACAATCAGCTGGGTTCCCACACTCCTGATTTCTATCCCGTGAGCCCTACTGTTCGTGCACGTACAAAGTTGTCGAGAAAAAACAGAATAGGTCTTGCTTACAATGCCTTGTTTAATTGAACTCGATTGCTAATTACATTGATATAGTACCTTTCAAGTAGAGCAAAATCTCAGAGCACTAAGCAAGGTAAGAGGGGAAAGGATATGATGATAATGCCTCAAGGTAGGACTTGAAGATAGACAACAGCAATAAATAACAAAATTACATTTGTACGGTGCCTTTCACGTCGGGAGGAAGTCCCAAGCTGAAGACAGAGGGGGCGGTGAGATGGAGAGGTTGAGGGAGGGAGATCCAGAGTGTAGAATTGGATAGAGGATGTCTAGGGCGGGCAAGGGAAGCCCGAGATAGCCAATCAGACAGATTGAGCAGAGGAGTGATAGAGAAATAGGGAGGTGTTAAGGTATGAAGGATTTGTAGGTGAGGACCTTGAAAGCAACCTTGAGGGTCAGGGAGCTAGTGGATCCCTGCGAGGACAGGGGAGATGGGCATACGGAATTTAGTGCAAGCAGGGATATGGGCGACAGAGCCATTAGCCTTACATGTGTAGAGTGCCATTGAGGGTGGGGCATTAGAGGACTGTGCAGCTACATATGATGGAACCATAAACAATGGCAAGAATGATTATTTTCAGACAAGGAAAGATACCAATAATTTGATATTGCGATTTTCACATTTGGAAGGTGTCTCAAAAGCGCTTCACAGAACTTACTATGAAGTGTAGTGACTGTCTATTTTGCAGGTGGGTGAAAAGTAAAGGAGAAGTGTAGTTAGCTCTGATGGGCCACTTTAAAGAAAAGGCGTTGGTGACTTGGTTGCTTCCAGTGGTATCACAGGCATGGAACAATTAAACAGGGAAATTCTGCAGAGCTTTTATCAGAGGAAAATGCTACGAGTGAGACTTATGGTCAACAAAGATGACAAGGTTCACAAATCTACACTACAGTATGCTTAGATTTGAGAGTGACCTGTAGCAAAATACACTATGGGGGTATCAATTCCAACGAGGTTTCTTCATGTAGCATATCAGTGCATCCAGGATTTGGCAAGTTCTTAAAACCCAATTTTAAAGCCAGGTTGCTCTGTAAGCTCTATTAAGAATTACATTAAAACCTAGTTTGTGGTTAAGAAAGGATAGAACCATTTGCCAAACACTGGGCTCTCTACAATTTGAAGTAAATAGAATACATCTAAACGAAGGTGGAATTTCTCCTCATGCATTTTTAAAACCAAAGTAACATGTGATGAGTGAAAAGCTGCAGCTCTGTAACTGGCTGAGTGATTTCTAAAGTAATACCTATAGAGCAGAGAATTATTGAGGTGAGGGGGAGGGGGAGGAGGAGTGGGGGGGGGTGGGTGGGAAGCGGAGGAGTTAAGGGATCTAATAAATGGTAGAAGAGGCTCTTAAGCTCACCAGACACCGAGCTCAGCTTTTTTTCTGAATCACGGAAAATGATAATTGAAATTAATTTAAACTCTATTAATTGAAAATAGATTGGCGAAAGTGGGATGAGCAAATTGCTTTTATTAACCAAGTAGAAAAGGGAAATAATGCATTAGAGCCAGAGAGAAATGCATAAAGTGTATAATAAATGGTTAGGATAAGGAGATACTTGAAGGATAATCTTAAATGCTCTTCGGGTAATAATTAGAAGTAAACTATTTAAATTAAAGGTTTACACAATTAGAGGAATATTGAGGTTATTGGCTTCACAGAATCAGAGCAGGCTTTGGAAAAAGTAAGAGAGACAGGGCTAATCAAAAGGATGCTACTTTCCTCGATAACATTCAGCTGCTATGTCCCTGAACTCTGGAATTTCTTACTTCTATCTCTCCTTCTCAACCCCTCTATCAATCTTTACATCCCACCTACAGCCAACTCCCACTGACCTTGTTCCTGACAAATGCTAAGACCTTATTCCATGTGAAGGGTGCTATCCGAATGCTAATTGTTGTTGTTGTGGAGTCCTGTAGCTCAGTGGTTAGAGCACTCGCCTCGTAATAAATCGAGCAATCTGGGTTCAATTCCAGGCAGGGCGAAACCTTGGGCAAGTTTCCTTACTTTACACACCTGATAATAATCCCTGAAAAAAAAATTGGTCATTTCAATCTACGACTGTTCGTGGGACATGACTGTGCTGAATTGGCTGTCGCGTTTCGCCCACAAAATTCGCAGTCAATTTCACTTTACAGTCTATTCTGTGAAGCGCTTCGAGACCATCTAGACGACATGAAAAGCGCTATATCAAATGCAAGGATTATTATTATTGGAAGATAGACTTGTTAAGCAAGGTGGTGAAATGGCATTACTGGTAGCCTGGATATAACAGCAGAAAGGAACAAGTGATATAAGTAGAAATTAGTGACGATAATAACTGTTAACTGTTGACCTCAGAATAAACAGTCTGGTAGTGAGCTATTTTTGCCTGCACGAGAGCTGCAGTGAAACATAATCTGATAATCATGCAGATTTCAATAACTCAGAGGTAAAGTGGACAGGCTACGGAGAACTGAAATGCAGTGGTGAAAGTATTAGGAATTTCACAAGCATAATCAGTGTCTGCTACTTGATACAGGATGTGAACCAGGATACTGGGGCAGTTTGTGTATTACATTTGGTATTTAGGAAATGATTAGTAACCTGGAAGTGGTTGAGCATGTGCATTCTGGTAATCGTTACAGTGAGATTTGATATCAAATTAAGGAGTTGTACAAAAGTGAATCGAGGATAATTAAAATGAATATTAGAAAGGGCAAGAGGGGAATAGAAAAGCAATTATGGAGGCCAGGCCTGCTGGTGTCATGGATAGTGCCACGGTTTGCAGACCAGCTGGTTTGAATCCCAGTCAGTACAGGCCTTCTAGGGTTAGAGAGGGAGGGACAAACAGTCAGGGTCTCTGCTCCTAGTCCCTCTACAGCACCCACTACTGTGGGTGATTGTGCATTACGTTAAGGTGGGGAGAGACTAGATATTGCTGGGATGCCCTCTACAGTTCTGTGGCCTGTCGACATTCATGGTCAGAGCTCACACATGGAACGCTAGTCACTTGTAGCCCCAAGGCCTGTGGATTTGCACACCTCAGCGAGAGACCAGACAAGGAGCAACTAGGCATTTGCCATTGGGCAAAACACTGGAAAAATAATTGGTTGGGAACATTGAAATTGGATGTGGAGTCCAGTAGCTCAGTGGTTAGAGACCTCGCCTTACTTACAAGCACGAGACCTGTGTTCGAATCCAGGCAGGTCAGGACGAAACTTTGGGTGTGTGTTACTCCGCACACACACCTAATAATAATACCTCCAAAAACCACAATAATAAAATTGGTAATTTCAATCCACAACTATTTGTGGGACGCTGCAATTGGCTGTCACATTTCACTCACAAGTATACAGTCAATTCACTTTACTGTATATTCTGTGAAGCGCTTTGAGACATCTAGAAGACATGAAAAGCACTATATCAAATGCAAGGATTATTATATTTTTAAAAATTGGTGTTAAAATTATTTGAAGAGAAATAATGATCTTTCTACCAAAGTTCAGTCCTTCCCAAGAAGAAGCAGAATCCATGTTGTCATCAGCTCTACTTCAAGCACTCAATCTCATGGTGGGAATGTACTGCATTGGTACTCAGTACAACAACAACAAAATTGCACTTATATAGCGCCTTTCACGTTGGGAGGACGTCCCAAAGCCCTGAACAGTCTGGTCGGGAACCGAGTGGAGTGGGAAGGGGGAGGGTTGAAGAATAGGGAAGGATAAGGAGAGTGGGAGAGGGGGAACAGTTAGTGGGGCAGCCGAAGGTGTGGTCGAAGAGGAAGGTCTTGAGACCGGCCTTGAAGGAGGAAAGGGAGGAAGCGAGGGGGAGGGGCTGTGGGATGGAGTTCCACAGTGTGGGAGCAGAGAGGCTGAAAGCCCGGCCACCGATGTTTGGGGGGTTAGGGAGGTGGACACGGAGCAGGCCTGAGTCTGCTGAGCGGAGGGTGTGGGCACAGGCTGGTAGGGAGACAGTAGGTCAGAGAGATGGGCGGGGACAAGGCCGTGAATGGCCTTGAAAGTGAGGACAAGGATCTTGAATTGGATCCTCTGGGTGACGGGAGCCAGTGGAGACGGGCGAGAGGGGGAGTGATGAGGTCGTGAAGCCTGGTGCGGGAGAGAACACGAGCTGCAGAATTCTGAATGATCTGCAGCCTGTGAAGGGAGGAGCTGGGGAGGGCGACGAGGAGAGAGTTCCCGTAGTCAAGCCTGGAAGTGATAAAGGCGTGAGGGACGAGGGTTTTGGCGGGGTGGGGGGTGAGGTAGTGGCGGAGTCTGGCAATATTGCGGAGGTGATGGAAGGCTGTGCCGGTCATGGAGCGGATGCGTGGGAGGAAGGATAGTTTGGGGTCGAGCAAGACGCCCAGATTCCTGATTGGCTTAGAGAGGTGGAGAGAGCAGCCTTGAACACTGATGTTGTCAGAGCCTGAGGTGCGGAGGCACTGACGTGAGCCAATCAGGAGGGCCTCCATCTTGTTGACGTTGAGTTGTAGGAAATTTGCCCTCGTCCAGGACTCGATGTCGCACAGACATGCAGTCAGAACTCCAGTGGTCCTGGAATCGAGGGTTGACGTGGAGAGGTAGAGTTGAGTGTCATGCGTGTACATGTGGAAGTTTACCCCATGTTTACGGATGATGTCGCCCAGGGGGAGAGTGTAGAGGGTGAAGAGCAGGGGGCCAAGGACAGAGCCCTGGGGAACGCCGCATGTGACTGTGTGGGGGATGGAGGAGAAGCCGTTGGAGGAGACAAAGTGAAGGCGGTGGGAGAGATAGGACCGGAACCATTCGAGGACAGATCCTTGCAGGTTGAGGAGGGAGGAGAGGCGGTGGAGGAGGATATCGTGGTCCACGGTATCGAAGACAGCGGATAGGTCGAGGAGATCGAGGAGGCAGAGGGAGCCCTGGTCACAGATGGTCAGGATGTCATTTGTGACCTTGACCAGGGCAGTTACCGTGCTGTGGGAGGCACAGAAGCCAGATTGGAGGGGTTCGAGAAGTGAATGTTGTGTGAGGAAAGAGTGGAGCTGGAAGGCAACCACTCTTTCAAGAACCTTGGAAAGGAAAGGGAGGTTGGAGATGGGATGGTGGCTAGATAGCTGTGACGCATCAAGGGAAGGCTTGTTTAGGATGGGGGTGATGGTGGCGGTTTTGAAGGCATTGGGAACAGTCCCGGATGAGAGGGACAGGTTGATAGTGTCGGTGATTAGAGGGGCTAGAAGGTGGAGCTGGGTGTTGAGGAGAGGGGTGGGGATGGGATCTAGTGAGCAGGTGATGAGCTTCATTGAGGAGATGGTCTAAATGACGGAGGATGGGGATACGGGGTCGAAGCTATGGAAGGAGTGGTGGGTAGGAGACAGAAACTCAGATATACATCCATCCTTCATTTCATCAGTTGCCTCCCCCACCCACCCCCACTCCTCCCCCCCAGGCACATATCAACATCTCAGAGTTTACTGGGACCACTCAACTCACCCAACTCTCCTTCCCACTCACAGACTGATCTCACCATGTATGGTTTTGCTGTTCCAATGAACCATAGCGCAAGCCTATGACCATAGCGCAAGCCTATATGTGATCTTACAGCCCACTGGCCTTAATATTGATTTAATCAATCTTAGACTATAACAGCTCACCTTCCCCCATCTTTTGTTACCATTACCACATCATCTAAGACCCAGAAACAACTTTTCTCTCTCTGGTTCCAATCACGTACTGTATTCTCGACGTCTCAAAGCACATCATGGAATACACTATAAAGTGTTTGTGGGTGAAACACAGCAGCCAATTGCACTAACCCCCATCCTACACTTTGTTTAACCCATCATCTCATCTGTTCATCATCATCTCATTTGTTTAACCCATCACCCATCAGGTGGAGCTCCTGTGGCTTATTGGTTAGAGCAGTCGTTTTGCAAGCTGGGGAGACCAAGCTGGGGAGACCTGTGTTCGAATCCAGGCAGGTCAGGGCGAAACCTTGGGCAAGTTTCCTTATTAATAATAGTAATCCGTCCAAAAACAACACAATAATAAAATTGGTCATTTCAACCCACGACTGTTTGTGGGGACACTGCTGTGCGCAATTGGCTGCCGCGAGTCGCCCACAAATATACAGTCAATTCACTTTACAGTATATTCTGTGAAGCGCTTTGAGACGTCGATAAGATGTGAAAAGCGCTATATCAAATGCAAGGATTATTATTATTATTATCTCCTCTCCTCTACTCCATTTTCTCCTTTGTCTTCCTTGCTGTGCCTCCCCACTCTCTGTTAGTCCTTAAAACAACAACAACAACAACAACAAAATAACATTTATAGAGCGCTTTTCATGTCGGGAGGATGTCCCAAGGCGAGGAGCAGTCAGGGGTCAGGACCCTCCCAACATGTCCCAGTTTTGAAGAAGGGTCACGGACCCAAAATGTTGACTCACTTTCCTTTTTGTATAGATGCTGACTGACCTCCTGAGTGTTTCCAGTGACCTCTGTTGTTGTTTCAGATTTCCAGCATCCACAGTATTTTGCATTTTGTTTTAGATCAACATCTCAACTTAGTAAAACAGAAACCAATATGCTATATCCCACGGAGTATTTCATTGACTCAATCTAGAGCTCTCCATCTTATATAAAAAAAACACATTATTTGACAGGATTTCAATTGCCTTTGGTGACTCTCTTGCATATATGTATTATTTAATGGAATATATTCATTTGTGTGTGTTAATTTGTGTATGTGTATCTGTCCTTGGCCCCCGACTTTTCAACATCTATTTTCTCCCACTTGGTGACATCATCCGCAGACATGGGGTTAACTTCTACATGATGCGGATGACACCCAACTCTATCTTTCTGCCTCTGTCCTCGACTCCAAGGACTACTACTGCTTTGACAGCTGTCCATTCTGTAGTCCCTCCACTTCGCCCTCTCCCTGGCCTCCTTCAAGTCCTGCCTCAAGACCCTCCTCTTCGACACGGCCATTGGTCATCCCAAATCCCCCACTTTCCCTCCACCCTCCCTGTCCCCAGCTCGGGTATGAAACAATGACTGTTCAATGTCTTGAGACGTCCTCCTGACGTGAAAGGTGCTATACACGTGTCATTTTGTTTGTTGTTGTTGTGATGTACATGACCATGTGTATGTATGAGTGTGCATGGAGGTGTATGTTTAAGTCTGCGTGTATATGTAACTATGTATGTGTGTTTATATGTATATGTGTGTATATATGTTTGAGTGTCTATGTATGTCTGTGTGTGTGTATATGTGCAGGGCGGGGGGTGGTGGGGTGGTGATTGCATTGATCCCAATCTCTACCACAATTTCCTGGTGGCTCTCCGTTATCTATCTAGCAGGACTCATAGTGGCTCCTTTGACTTTGAGTTGCTCAGTTCACAGCTGTACTCGCAGCCTGTTCAGTTTTTATTTTTGATCAAGACAGCTACTTCAGAAGCATTAAATACTCCAAATTAGAGATGCACCATAATTTGTCACTGCTAGTTTTGACCCCAGTAGCAAAATTGTATTTTTCACAAACAAAATAGAGAAATGTAGAGCACTGGGCGCCAGTCAGACCTTGGTCTTAGAATCATAGGATTATAGAATTTTGCAGCACAGATGGAGGCCATTCAAGTTATAGTTGAAAGAGCTATTGAAAGAGCTACCAAGCAATTTCTTACCCCATAGCCCTGAAAATATTTCCTTTTAAGTACCTATCTATCTTTTGAAAGAATTGATCGAATTTGCTTCCACCACTCCCATTCAGCCAATGCCTTCCTGACCATAACAACTCTTGGGGTAAAACAACAAGGGCTATCCTCATCTCCCCTCTGGATATTTGGCCAATTATCTTAAATCTGTGCCCTCATCATTTTGAACACCTCTAATGAATCTCAAATCAACCTTCTCTGCGCTAAGAAAAATAATCCCAACCCCTCTAGTCTCTCCACATAATTGTAGTCCACTGGTATCAATCCTGTAAATCTCCTCTGCACCCTCTCCAAGGCCCTGATATCCTTCCCACTGCTCCCATCCTCAATTGATTTGCACATATTCACACTTAATAATAATAATACTAATAATACCCCTTGCATTTGATACAGCGCCTGTCTTGTGGCGAGGACATCTCAAAGCAGTTCACAAGATTTACTGTAGATTATTTTGTAGGTGAATGACCCATTTCCCAAGAGAAGTCACTGGAGAAGGAATAGAAGAAGGAACTCTGGCTGTACTTTTCCTCCATTAGCCCAGGAGCTCTGAGGCCAACTGCTGTACAGCAAATGCTTCCCTAGTTGAGATCAGCAATCACAGCACAGACTGGGGATGGAACTGGGAACATTGTGGGCCTGTCTGGCAACAAGTGGAGTCCTGCAGTTTAATGGTTGGAGCACTCGCCTCATAAGCCGGAAGACCTGGGTTTGATTCCAGAACAAAACATTGGACAAGTTTCCTTTACTCCACATGCCTCTGTTGACCAAGCAGTAACTAGTTGTTAGTTGATTGGCAGATCACTTTTCCGGGTGTAATAATCACTTCAACATGAAAAAACATTGGTTACACAAACCATGACTGTTTTTGGGACACTGCTGTGCACAATTGGAAATGCCATCCTTCGGGTGAGAGATTACAGTAAGGTCCTGTCTACTTGTTCAGATGGCCATCAGAGAGCCTGTGCCATTATTCACGTAGAGATGGCAGTTCTCCGTGTACCCTGGCCAACAATTCTACAAAACAAAATTGGTCATTCGCTTCATGGCTGTTTCTGAGACATTAGCTGCCATGTTCGGCAATAACTTTTTCTATAAGATGAAGGCAGCAGGCAATTTGCACACAGCATTGTCCCACAAGCAGCCATGAAGAGAACGATCAATTTTATCTTGGGGATTATCAGCCAGGACACTGGGCAACATTCCCTGCTCTTTTTCAAATAGTGCCAATTAAAGATGTGGGTTAATTAAAATAGTGCAAGAAAAGAGCTATTACTGATGTGCTTGGTTTAATATGTTTTCCATTCAGTTCTGAATTTTACCTTACCCAAGGTTCAAATTGTATTTGAATGCAGCAAAACAAATTACTTCCATGTATTATTTGCTTTGTATTGATGAGGAAAGAAAATGCGACCGCAACATAAACCTTGAAATGGGAGGAAGACTGGATGTGATGGAAATCGTCATTGGTTGATGCTGACTCTTTGAAGGGTCCCATTCAGCTTTTAGCCTTAATTGTGTGTTGTAATAATAATAATAATTCTTGCATTTGATTTAGCGCTTTTCACATTTTATCAACGTCCAAAAGCGCTTCACAGAATACACTGTAAAGTGAATTGACTATATATATTTGTGGGCGAATTGCAGCAGCCAATTGCGCACAGCAGTGTCCCCCACAAACAGTCGTGGATTGAAATGACTAATTTTATTATTGTGGTTTTTTGGAGGGATTATTATTAGGCGTGTGGAGTAAGGAAACTTGCCCAAGGTTTGGCCCTGACCTGCCTGGATTCGAACACAGGTCTCCCCAGCTTGGTCTCCCCAGCTTGGTCTCCCCAGCTTGGTCTCCCCAGCTTGCAAGACAAGTGCTCTAACCACTGAGCCATAGGAGCTACAAGCTGTAGCGTAACAGCTTTCACATTTACCTGGAAGTTACGTCCAGTCCTGCAGATCCTGGCAAAGGTGCCAACCCAACTCATCCAAGACCAGTTGTGGAAGAGCTGAATAGATCGATAGACCGTCCTTGAACAGTTTTGTATTTTTTTTAAATAAATATAAAGTTAAATTGGACAAACTAAATCTGTGCCTTAATAATGTGATGATTCAGATGGAGACCAGACATTTGCGGAACTTCCAGCCATTTGGATTGGAGACTCTGGGTGGGGGGTGTTTTTTTTTTACCTGTGGCAGACACAACGGTGAACACAAAACCGCCACAAAAATACTAATACAACATTTGCTAGACATTTCTTATTAAATGTGCTCAAAAATGATCGGAATGGAATGCAGTTTCAATCTGCATTTAAGATTTTTTGGACACATTACGCTCGGAAAACACTACTGCTTTTCACCACTCGTTTCCTGTTTTCACTAGGTTGATCTGGAGCTAATTTTACAAAACTGAGAGCAGGAACCTACAAGATTCCAAATCAAAGTTACAGTACTGTACTTCCAATCTTGGCTGGTTTTCATGGTGAAGGATCAGTAACCCAAAGGCCAAATGTGTCAATTTGAGGCCGAAAAAATTCAAAATAATCTTTCCAGCTTTCATTGCTCAAAGAGCTTCATAAGTTCACCACCTGCTATCTCGACCCCCTCCCCTTCCAGCTGCTAGGCACTCAACTCCCCCTTACCTCCCACCTGCTGGTGGACACGGTCAACCAGTCTCTCTCCTCAGGCTCTGTTTCACTCCCCCTGAAAACCTGTCATCACAACCCCTCCTCCAAAAACCCACCCTTGATCCCTCTAATCTCTCTCAATACCATCCCATCTCCAACCTGTCCTCCATTACCAAAGTCCCAGAACACATTATTGTTGGTCAATTGCGGTCATACCTTTCCCTCCCACCCCCACCTGGTCACCTGGGGGCTACCCCAGGGCTCCATCCTTGGCCCTCTTCTTGTCTATATGCTCCTTCTGGGTAATGTTATCCGCAGGGTAAACTTCCCCATGTACGTGGATGACACACAATTCTACTTTGCCTCCTCCAGTAGCAACTCCGGGTCCACCAATGTTCTATCAGCTTGTCTGGCAGACATCGAGGCCTGGATGAGTATAATCTTCCTGCAGCTGAATATGGACAAGACGGAAGCCATACTCTTGGCTTCTGTCAACATCTTCACTCTTGTGGTTCTAAACTCCTCAACCTCCCTGGGCTGTCCCTCACTCACCAAACCATTGCGCAATCTAGGCATCCGGTTCTACCTCCCTCACATCCGGTCCCTGACCAGGATTGCCTTCTTCCACCTCCGCCACATTGCCCGCCTCCGATCGTACCTTACTCCAAATGCAGCCCAGAGTTCTCCAATGCACTCCTTGACGGTCTCCCTAGCTCCACCTTTCAACAGATCCAACTGATTCAGAACTCTGCGACCCACATACTGACCTGGACCAAACTCCATATCCACATCTCACCAGTTCTAGCCAGACTCCACTGACTCCCCATCACCAAATAGATTGACTTCAAGATCAACTCACTCCTTGGCAATTCCCTACTTTTCCGACCTCCTCACTCCCTAATCAATCACCCAGTGCCTCTGCTCGGTACACATCTCTCCCTTCCCCCTTGCTCGAGCCCTCCAATCTAGTTTCCTCGCGATGTGAAAGGCACTCTACAAATGTAATTTTGTTGTTGTTGTTGTCCACAGCACAGAGTCAGAACTTGTCAAAGTCACAAATAACATTCTCTCTCTCTCTCTCTCTTTCTTTGTGTGTGACCAGGGCTTCCTCTTCCTCCGTGTCCTCCTGGACTTCTCTGCTGCATTCAATAGAGTGATCACACCAACCTCCTCCACTGCCTGCTCTCCCTCATCCACCTTAGTGGGAACACAATCACCTGGTCTGAGGCTTACTTTACCAACTACCGTCACTTCATCTCCGCAAACGTCTCCCACTCCCGCCCGTCACCTGCCAAGGCTCCATTCTTGGCCCCCTTCTTTTCCTTATTTACATGCTCCCTCTCGGTGACATCATCTGCAGATATGGTCAACTTCCACATATGTGGATGACACACAAATATACTTCTCCTTCAGTTGGGACTCCAGGCCTTCTGAATGTCCTGTCAAATTGTTTATCGGACATCAAGGACTGGATGAGCACAAACTTATTGCAGTTGAATGTTGATAAAATGGAAGTCATATGCCTTGGCTGCCATCAGCATTTTCTCTCTCTGCAGCTCTGCCCTCCTCAACCTCACCAGCCTACACACCAAATGCTCTGCTTGGCAAATTATGGATCTATGAATCTATAATTTTTGATTTCTGCATTTTAATATCCAGTCTTAGAAATTGATAGAGATAATTATTTAAGTGATTATTTGGCAACTCAGCAGATACACTAAAAGGCAGACTACTGAGCCATATAAGTAAGGAAGGTCCAGGGTCTAGGCTGTATTGGTGGATCTCAACCAAGGCTACAGTTGGCTTTTGTGATTGACACTCTTCTCCACTTGACACTCCCTCACTGGAAGGTGCAACTAAATGGGTGTCAGGAAACAGCCATAATAATAATAACCCTTGCATTTGATAGTGCTTTTCACATCTTATCGACTTTTTACATCTTTATACTGTAAAGTGAATTGACTGTATATTTTGTGGGTGAAACGCAGCAGCTAATTGTGCACAGCAGTGTCCCACAAACAGTCGTGGATTGAAATGACCAATAACAACAACAACAACAACTTTGATTTATATAGCGCCCTCCACTCTGGATGGCGTCTCAGACCAATGTTTATTTCTGTGATTTTTTTCGGACAGATCATTATTATTGATTTTTCCCTCCGAGAACGAGAATATATCCTCACAAATTCTCAGGTGGTTTAGAAACCAATTTAGAAACCCTGGCAAAGTGAAGGATAACCTTCCACAAGGGTCGACATTTACCAGCCAATAGTGACTTAAGTGTATAATGGGAAATCTCACCCCCTCAAGTTTAGTGATCAGCAAAGAGTAAATTAATCCTAACCACCATAGATTCGCCCCTCAGGTGTTCTAATAGTGTTTCTTGTTGCCTTTTTTATACAGTGTGACTACGCTATATATATATATATGCAGAACTTTGTGCTTGCCACCAAATTCAAAGCCATCGGATTGAATTAAGATGGTCCCTGTGGTTCTATACATTGATGACATTTCCTGGACAAACCCACACATTTACATAGAATTAGAGAATGTTACAGCATGGAATCAGGCCATTCGGCCCAACAAATGCACACCAGCATTTATACATCACATGAGCCTGCATCCCTAAAAATCCCCTCTCTCCAGCTCCCTCTCATCAGCTGTATTCCCCTCTCCTCCATCTACCTATGAAGTTTCATCTTCAAAATCGACCTGACAGTCAGTGTTTACTATTATTCATACTACAGTATGAAAGTATTGTATTTTCATTTAAAATAACATCTTATACATCAAACGCATAGCAAAGGGTCAGTTACTATAAAGTGAAGTGAATCATCCTATATATACAATGGTCCTCAAAACGTGAGTCATTCTAAATCTGTAAACAGATTACCACAATATTTTCTTTTACAGGGAACTAATGTATACGTAAGCAAAAGCCCCACATCTTGCACCACGAGTGAAAACAGTTGGGGCTATTGCAATAACTATGTAAATTCCTCCAGTAATCCTCTAGATTTTTACAGTCTACATCCGCGCAGGAAAGGGGAAATGAACAGCTGGAAGTGAAACGCCATTTTGTTTTGGAAGCAATCATGTTTAACTTGGGAGGAATGGCTTCCACTTCCCTGCGAAAGGGTTTGTATTGGTTGTACCTGCGTTGGTTTGCCAGAAGCCAGGTAAAAAATACTGAAAATAGAATAAAGGAAAATAGGGCAGAACGCGAGTCACCCTTTAAGTCAATCTTTAAGGGAAATAAATAACAGAAAGCTAAATATATTGTGGCAAGTTCTTTTCCATAAGAGGGACAGCCGGTGTATTTTCAGCCTCTAGCTCATAGTTATTTGTGTCTGTGATTAACTTGGTATCAGTGGCATCATCATTGATTCAATGCCAGCATTTACCATTGTCATACGTCTATCATTGGAAACAAGCTGCTTTTCGCAGTGCCCAGTAACATGATCAGTGCCAATTTGAGTGTATTGCTTAGAGATGCCTTCAGAGCACATGCGCCTGACCTACAAGGACATATCAATAAAGGGAGCTGAGCACTATCATACTTACAACCCCAGCCCTAGCTCACTGAACACTGGTATTAAAGAGATTACAGTATAACAATTGGCTGTAAAAGGTAAGCTGGCAACAGAATTTTACAGAAGTCTAAGTTATCAGTCTTTCAAGCTAGTAATCACCCATTGAACTATTAAAAAGCAAAACTGTGTTGCATACTTCATTACATTTGTTATTTCTTTCAAAATTAAAATCGAACACTTCATCAAATCCTTCCATTTTGATATTATCACGTCTTGAGGTGTCTCAAAACGCTTGAAGGAATATACTGTACTATGCAGTCAATTGACTATATGTTTTGTGGGCAAAATGCAGCAGCCAATTGCATTCAGTGATTTATTTATTATCTATTATTACTGTTGTTTTTTTTGAAGAAATTATTACCCCCGGAAAAGCGATCCCCCAATTGACTAACAACCGGGTTCCTATTCCCTGCTGGGTAAACAGAGGTTGTGGAGGAAGAAAACTTGCCCCACGTTTCGCTTTGCAGGGAATCGAACCCTGGTCTCTCGCTTGAGAGGTGAGTGCTCTAACCACTGAGCGACAGAACCTCCATTCAAAGTCACTTTCATGAGCATCCACATCATTTCTGAATTGTGTGGTATAACTGGTCTAATATTTGAGGCATGCGTTATTATATTCACTGTAATTGAGAATGGTGTGGGTTTGAGTCAGGAGTTTGTGGGTTCAAGCCCACTTTCATGCTCTAATGTCATTCTGATGGTTGGAATACATCCTTCAGACGAGATTTTAAAGCAAGGTCCTGTCTGCCAGTTTAAGCGGATGTTAGAGATCGCACAACAATATTGTATTTGAAAAGAGAAAGGAGTTTCTCCCAATATCCTGGCCAACAATCCCCTAGAAAAATAAACGGTTTTATTCACAATCAACACTGTTTGTGGGATAATGCTTTGTGCAATCCGGCTATTGTGATCACCCACCAAATATATTGGCTTTTTGCAAAAAAAAACTGTGTAAAGGACATTGAGATTTTTACAATGTAAGATCCATCTCAAATTCAGGAACAAACTAATGAGCCAATAGATCACCATATACATTTGCACCTTGACACACTTTATCATGTAAAAAAAATGCTTTTTATATAGCACTTCTCATGTCAGGAGGACATCTCAAAGCTTTTCACAGGATGTTGTATAAGTACAGTCACTGTGTTTTGTGGGGGTACACAGACATTAACCTCAATTGAATGAGTTGTACTAAACACATGTAAAATATATAAACAGACAATTAAAAGTCCTTTTAAAGCATTAATTAGCAACCAATATTATATAGCAACCAGGCAAGTAGCTGGAGTTAGAGTAGAATATCAGCCATGATGGAATGGCGGGGCAGGCTCAATGGGCCGAATGGCCTACTCCTGCTCCTATTTCTTATATCCTATTTCTTGTGTAATATAAAGATTTATTCGATAATCCTTTTCATAATTATAGAATCCAGACGATCTCTAACTCACTGATTTCACACGTTTTACCCGTGGTTTACACAATTTGTATAAAAGACTTTACTATCGATTTAAAAGATAAAATGACTTAGTGCCATATTTCTGTGCTTGCATCAGGAGTCCCACTGACACTGTATCTGCGGGAACAATGTTTCTGCATTAAATCCTCACAGTTCCAGGGATAGCCGTGCACTGGTTATAAGATTAAAACGTAGGAATCTATATTTTGACTGCATTTATATGCTATTAAAGGTCAGGGATGTCTGTGTTGGTGAATGGAACACTTTTCCATACCTACATCTATTTTCCAGTCTGTCCTGAGGTGACTGTTCACAAGTAAGGCAATGTTAAGGGCATTACAATTGTGTTTAGTGCCCCACGGGCAAAGAAAAAATACCATCGCACATAAACACACACACATATTGCCCAGATACACTATACAGCTAGCGCATGCAAAATGTGAACATGTGTGCAATCAGCTGGATGTCTGACATGTTTTTTGCATGTGTTAAGGTGTATCACGCTATATAATCATAGAGCAACAAGGTAGCGTAGCTCTCTGGTTAAATTATTTATTTCTCCCATCAGCTAAGACTGTATGAGTTCTTTGTGCCTTTAAGGGCCTTGAACCCACAAGAGTATGCGATCTCAGAGGTGAGAGTGCTACCAACCGAGCAAGACTGACACATAAGAAAATGGTTTAAAAAAATATTATGTGCACATTTTTTTTTACACAATGGAACCGAGGTTGCTTGTGTTCAGAGCAGATTCCAGGCTGCTACACTTTATCCTCTTTCACTGTAGGGCATTACTTGTGCTCGGCAGACACATGGCGAGCTAATGATTTTTGCTTCACAGAATTATTGACTTTTTTTTCCCACTAAAGCATTGTAGCATAATGTACCCTACACAAGCTCCATGTGTATCATAGGAGAAATCTCTTTTGTTTGTGTTTCTTCCAGCAGCTAAAATTAATCCTCCTAGCAAGCTGATGGCTGTAAGAACCATTATACGTAATTAGAATTCCACTTCGGAACAACCTTTGCGATGTAGATTGATTCAATGCTGGCAAGAGCACATCTGGAGTACCTGACAGCTGAGCTACATAATCACCTATCGGGCTTTGAATAGAAAGGATCCTTTTCCTCCTGCTGGTCTTGTGATCAGAATTATAAATCACTGCGGAGCATTAAACAATTGAGCCAATAACCACTAACACCAAATAACTTGCTCGGCTCTCACACGAGAAGACACTGAGAGTGAGCAGTGAAAGGAAAACTAGACAGTATGTGCGACAGATACTGGTTGCAATATTTATGTACTTGCGTGGCTGTGGTTTTAACGCCTTTGAATTCCGACTGGATATCACAGGATAAAAGCGCTTCAAAGATTATATTGTAAAGTGGCTTGACTGTATTTTGTGGATGAAGTGGAGTAGCCGGTTGCGCAGAAATGTACCACAAACGGTTGTGGAGTGAGTGACCAAGTTTATTTTGGGGGTTGTTGGCCAGGACACCAGGATCTCTTCAAATACAATCATTCCACAGGGTGTTTAACGTCCACCTGAACAGGCAGAATAAGGTCTCGTGGTGCTTCATGGAGAAGGAATAAAAATCAATGCAGACGAATGGGAAATGGGGGAAGGCGTTGAAGGGTAAAAGGGGATTCACGGAAGAGGTTTTTAAGAGTTATGATAGCAGAGAGGGAGAGCGCCTGGTGAAAGGGACTTTGAGGGAGCTTTTCCCGAGGGCAGGGGCACAGTGGATGAAAACTCAATTAAGTTTATTCCATGAATATTATTAATAAAGGTATTTTATTATTTTCTCCAGGCAAATTCTACTTTACATCGTTTCCTGACACGTGCAGAGCAAATCCGTGCAGATTGATTTAGAATGATCCCTGGTGCTTTGTCGCTATACACTTGATACATAGAGTGGATTAACTTGGCATTTCATACACACTTTGCGGAAGGATTACCTCGACCTGCCTTGAGAAGTGCTTTGCAACCCCAGCCTTGTGCAGCATATGGTAAAAGCACAACAACTCACAAGAGGAGGTGTAAATCACTTGGAAGAGCTGCCAGGAGAGGTATTTCACCAGGACAGGAAGCAACATGACATATGACATGTATTGGGAACATATTGGACTACAATAACAACAACAACAACAACAACAACAACTGAATTACATTTACAGAACGCCTTCCACTTTGGGAGGACGTCCCAATTACAATAATATAAACCACATCAAGGATATCTCACACACAGAGCAAACAGATGATGAATCCTACCTGCCTTTTAAAAAGGAGGCTGCATTTTTATAACAACACAACAAGACAACAATCCTTGCGTTTGATATAGCGCTTTTCACGTCTTCTAGACGTCTCAAAGCGCTTCACAGAATATATTCTAAAGTGAATCGATTGTATATGTTTGTGGGCGAAACGCCACAACCAATAGCGCACAGCAGTCAGCAACCCCGCAAACAGTCGTGGATTGAAATGACCAATTTATTTATTGCTCAAGATTTCGCCCTGTAATTGAACCCGGGTCTCTCGCTTGTAAGGTGAGTGCTCTAACCACTGAGCTACAGGACGCCACACAACACTGTTTATCCCTCCAAAACATCTCAAAAGATTTCACAGGTAATTACTGTGAGTGTAGTGACTAACAGGGCTGAGGGAAACACAGTTTTCTACTCAAGTCCTGGACGAAAAAGTGGAGAATCAATGCTGCAGATTGGGAAACAATAACAACAACATTACATATCAAATGCAAAGATTATTATTATTATTATTACATTTGTACAACGCCTTTCATGTTGGGAGGATATCCCAAGGTACCAGACAGACAGTAGTTATGAGCCGAGCTGGGAGGTCAGGACTAGGAAGCATGAAGAGCAGGGGGAGATGGGGAGACGATCAAAAGCACAGTTTAAGAGAAGAGCCTTGAGGGAATCGTGAAGAAGGCAAGGGATGGGGTGAGGTGGAGGGACGGCAGGATGGAGTTCCAGAGGTTAGGGGCAGAGTAGTTGATGGCCCACCCGCCAATGGTGGGGAGGAGAGTGTGAAGCAGACCAGAGCCCGTTGAGTGGAGGGAGCGGGCAGGTTGGTAGGGGGGTTAGGAGGTGGCAGAGTTAGGGGGGAGTGAGGCCATGGGGGTTTTTGAAGGTGAAGACCAGGATCTTGAACTGTAATCCTCTGTGTGATGGGAAGCCAGAGTAGCCCGGCGAGGATTGGGGTGAAATGGTCTCGGAGCGGGAGAGGACACTGGAGTCTGACTGACAGATCAGTTATTGCAGCGTTCCTCAAATGCACTGCTTATGCTGGTGGCAACTTGAGCCCTCACAGACTTTTACCCGAATGTTTCCGCAGCCCTAAAAATCCACCAAGTCTTAGTTTGTAAGATGGTTTTGCCTTAAAATTTTAAATTGTGCGGAATCATGAACAATTCTTAAATCCAGCTTTCAATTGGAAGCCAGTTGTTTTTAATAATGGTGTAAAACTGACTTCCAAACTAACCCTGAATTTAAGAATTGTCCACCATTCAGTGCAATCTTAAATTGTTAAAAAATAGTCCTAAAACCTACCATGTTATGAAGTCCTGTAGCTCAGTGGTTGGAGCACTCATCTCGCAAGTCAGGGACCTGGGTTCGGATCTTGGAGGGGGAAACCTTGGACAAGTTTCCTTATCCCACACCTGATAGTAATCCCTCAAGAAGAAAAAACAATAATAAATTGGAATTTAAATCCATGACTGTTTGTGGGACACTGCTGTGCGCAATTGGCTGTTATATGAAATACAAGGAGTATTATTATTATCATGCCTATCCTTGCCTGGCTCCTCTGGCTCTCCATCCTCACCCCCACCCCCCCAACCCACAGGGTTGGTTAAAGACCCTCATTTTTAAAGCCTTCCATTGTCTTGCATCATCTTTCTTCTGCAACTTTCTAAAATCAGAGTAACTCATCCGCTCCCTCCCTCCCTCCCTCCCTCCCTCCCTCCCTCCCTCCCTCCCCTCACAAACACTGACCTCTCCCAAATCCACCCGCCAGATTGGGTGCAAACCTTCAACTGTCCAGTGTCCTGGTCACACTTCATGAAAGGCACTAAATTAACAAAACTGGTTGTTGTTACAGCAGACAAGCCGATGTTATTTCAGGCCTTTAGCACATCCATATTGATAACAAAGAATTTGCCATAAAAATATCCTGGACTTCAGCGATTATTTTTCTTGTCGTTTTTGAACAAATGTTGAAGAATTCATTTAAAGTTTTTTTTTGGAGGGGAGGGTTCGAATGGCGTATCAATAACATACTCGCAGCGCGGGAGGCAGGAACCCAAGCTAAGAGTCACATGAATATTTTTTAAAGGAAAACATCATGGGGGATAACAGTTTTTGCCGCAGTTCTGCAGAGCTCCTGCACGGAATGCTGCTTTAAAGATTATTCCCGAGGTTGTACTATTCGCAATGCTCTACAGACCCTCAAAATGGCAATTAGCAGCAAATTGAATTACAGGATACTCCAGTTATCAATATAATCCCTCCCTATTATTCTTGTGTGTAAGAACTCTCTTGGGCTCGAGTGCATAGTGAAGGTACTGTACAGTACCTCTATAATGCGACTCAGACACGATGTGCCGCAGTCTGACTGCAGTCTTGCCTTATCGCTGGGAGAGCTGGCTGAGTTCTGTGTCTTTGTCCCCATAAATGAAAGCCGTGCTTTCAGTCATCATGCCCCAAAGCTGAGGTACTCTCTCCCTCAATCCCCTCCACCTTGCCCCCTCTCGTCCCATTTTCAGGTCGCGCTTGAAAATGCGCTATATAAATGCAAGTTGTTTTTAAAACCATATCGGTCATATCTATCTCAGTCTCCACCGCATTCCTTTAGATTGGCTGAGAGTCATTATTTTCTTCATTTTAAATTAAGAGATATAATGAAAACTTTAACCATATTTTCAGTCTCTATTCTAATGAAATGCAAGACTGTGGAGGGGTATATTAAACATTTGTAGCTGCTGGATTTCCTTCAGCCACATCTGCTGCTGCATAAGAATGGTCTGATGAAGTGCTTCTGCACCAGGATCCCAGTAGGATTGGAAGTAGGCCTGAGCCACACTTACAAAGGAACAGAAAGCTGAAATGCATTGAAAATGGCAAAAGATGGACTTTTTTTTTTAAGTCTTGGTAATTTTGCAAATTACCAATTAATCAGTAAATGATTTTAGCCGGTTAACTTATATTAGAAAACGATAACATACTGTAGAATCCCATCTTTCAAAGTCTAGAAGACGTGAAAAGTGCTGAAATATTCTACAGTATACAGCATGTAATATGTACAATATACTGGATAGAATGTTATATAGTATGTAAGAATAATACTTGCATTTGATATACCTTCTTATGATGTAGTTGAGACGTCTCAAAGTGCTTCACAGAATATATTGTAAAGTGGATTGACTGTATGTTTTGTGGTTAAACATTATATATCACATTATATAGGGTATATAATATACTACATGTAATGTGTACAGTATACTGCAGGTTCAGCCAACTCCCTATGCACCTTGTGATCAGTACTCTTAGCCTACAAACCAGAACCTTAACAGGTAGGGTAGTTCTAACTGGACAAGCAGTGGAAAGCTTGCCAGACATTGCTCTCAAATGCAAGCTGTGCAGTTTTCGCTGATTAAATTCCTGTACGGACAATCTGGAGGCCCTAAGTCTTGGCTCTCGTAAATCTGCATCTAATATTTCCTCAAAATCAGGTAAACAGGGTCTCCCTCCAAGGATAAATGTGCATTTCATCCAAGACACAGACTTCTATGTGTAGATGATACACACATGTGGAGCGCTCAGTCTGGTTTGGATGCTCTTAAGCCTGGTGACGTTTCCCTCCGTGTATCAGACCTCTGGCTGGTCAAATAAAATAAACCTGTTGCTCTGAGACAAGAAGATAAACAGTTTTCCTTCTTTCTATAGATACAGGCATTCCACATGTGCGTAAAGGTGCAATGTTGTTGTTGTTGTTTTTGAGCTGACTTGATATAAAAAAAAGTGCCTCAACCAATGTTGCTAACAAGGGCTGCCCTGCCATCAGGATTAGTTGAAGTTCCAGCCCTAATTGGGCCCAGAACCCTGCTATTCAATCAGCACCAGTGTACTGTATACTGTGTGTGGCTGGATGCTAATGAGAGGTGTGGGAGCTCTGCAGAACAGGTTGTCAAAACCAATAGCTTCCTTATTAAACTAAAACCAACTTTTTCTTGTTGTTTAAAACCCTTGGTGCAAGTTTGTATTTCTGGCTGTCCTCCGTTTTATTTACTCCTGCCTTTCTACGTTCCCAACTCTAGTGTTCATGATTCAGAAGTGTGTGTGTGACCTTCTCAAACAATTTTTGAAAATCAGTAGAGATAATATCTACCAGTGGCTTAGCTTCAACTAGTTTAGTAATTTCCTTCAGAGCAAGGCCGCTGTTTCGGAAAGCGTACTGTTTTATAATGATTGCCTGTGTTGTCTTAAGTGTCTGAGAAATGGTGTTCCTTCAGCGCATTCTCTATGAGTTTCTCTGTTAGCAATTTGACCAAAGGGGGAAAAAATAACGCGTATGTTACCTTCAGCACTGAGAAAAGCAAGCCACTAAAGTCTGCTGTAAATTATTGACCAGTGATATCGCCCATCTAACTACTAAAAAAATGGTCTGTTTGTGAGACACTGCTTTACACAATTGGCTGCACATGTTTTGCCTGCAAAATGTGCAGTCAATTCACTTGACAGTATATTCTGTGAAATGCTTTGAGGCATCTCGAAGACATGATAAGGTGATACAGCAAATGCAAAGGATTCTTATTATTTGTCAAGATTTGGAATCTCTCGTCATCGCCAAGTATTCAATATCTCAAAATCGTGAAGATGACTGGAAAGACTGGTGGCAGCCATGATCCTGGAGGAAATTCAACCACACGATTAAACCACAGTACAAACCATCTCACAATTGTACACATCCACAACATGGTTTGCTTGAAACAGCTTCCACCCAGCAGTCGGAAGCCTTTCCAGCCCGCAAAAGAGCAACCTGTGAGTTGGGAGCTGATTACAGTCTCTCGTCAGTATCACTCGGTGCCATCAAAATGGAATCCTGCAGCTCAGTGGTGAGAGCGCTTATCTTGCAAGTGTGAAACCTGGGTTGGGTTCCTGGCAGATTGACATGTCTTTACTCCACACACCTCTGCTAGCCTAGCAGTAAGTAGAAACAACAACAACTGTGATGTATACAGCGCCCTCCACGCCGGACAGCGTCTCAGAGCGCTTCACAATAGCGGATCCCGGGGCCGAGCCAGGGGCAGGGGGAGAGAGGTGACCAAAGGCGCGGTCGAAGAGAAAGGTCTTCAGCTGTGACCTGAAACTGGGAAGAGAGGGGACGAGGGGAAGGGAGTGAGGAAGGGAGTTCCAGAGCCTCGGGGAGTAGTGGCTGAAGGCACGACCGCCGAGGGTGGAGCGGAGGATTCGGGGGGACATGGAGGAGGCCAGACCCAGAGGAGCGAAGGCAGCGGGTGCTGGGTTGGGGGGGGAGAGGAGATCAGAGAGGTAGGGGGGGGCAGAGGAGTGGAGGGATTTGAAAACAAGGGTGAGGATCTTGAAGTTGATCCTCTCTGGGACAGGGAGCCAGTGAAGTCTGGCAAGGACTGGGGTAATGGGGGAGCGGAGTTTGGTGAGGGTGAGTATGTGGGCGGCAGAGTTCTGGATTAGCTGGACTCTGTGGATTGTGGTGGAGGGGAGACCGGAGAGGAGGGCGTTGCAATAGTCCAGCCGAGAGGTGACAAAGGCCTGGACCAGGGTTTCAGTGGCTTTTAAGGTGAGGTATTGCCGGAGACGGGGGATCTGTCGGAGATGGTAGAAGGCGGTGCTGGTGAGGGACCGGATGTGGGGGAGGAAGGACAGTTGGGGGTCGAACCTGATGCCAAGGTTGTGCACAGGTTGGGAGAGTTTTAGGGGCCAGGCCGGGAAGGTGGAGGAGGTGAGAGCCGAGTGAATGGAGACGTTGACGAGAGCCAAGGAGTATGGCCTCCGTCTTGTCAACATTCAGCTGAAACCCGGTTGTTAGTCAAAAACAGAAGTCGCTGGGAACATGCAACAGGTCAGGCAGCATCTATGGAGAAAGGAAAGTGAGTCAACGTTTCAGGTCCAGGACCCTGTGTTCGAACACAGAACAATCGTGTTGTTAGCCGATTGGTGGATCACTTTACAGGATATTCTGTGGAACGCGTTGAGATGTCTCAAAGCTGTAAAAGGCGCTATATCAAGTGCAAGGATTATGATTATTAAAATCTATCTTCTTAGCTGTGAGGCAGTGTTGCACTGACAGGAAACTTTGACCATGGGAATGCTAAATTTCCTTTGCGGGCAATGCAAGCTATATTTCATTTTTATTACCTCTTCGGTGTATTGGGCATGGGTATTAATGGGTATACAATTTCCTAAGCTGAACGTTATGAAGTAGAATCACTCCAGTATATAGAGAAAGGCTGGGTGGTTTTTGAATTCACTAAAACACATTGCAATCGCACATTGTTTGATTTATTTCTCGACAACCTGACCTGCAATTGATTGCTGACCGTCTGTTATCCTTTATATAATCTTGTTACATTTCATTTCTTGTCAGGATATTTTACCCGCCACTCGCTTTCCATTTCCCTCCCCGCGCCCCTCCTCCCCTCCCCCTGGCTTTCCCTTCTCGCCTGCGTTTGGAGTGGAGATATTGAGACAAGTTTATGAGCCATCAATAGTCAGTTGCCAGGTGGCACTTAATAGAGCTGAGCAGGGATTCTTCCCAATTCCCCTCCTGTGTTTATCCTCTGCTCAGCATATCCACATGATGCGCAGCTCGGACTGGGAACGCACTGAAGTAGTGAGGGACTGAAGCTGTACTAGTCAAATCTGTAGCTCTGAGGGCCTCACAAAAAATAAAGCAGTTTAAAGGCTGCCTGGGCAACACACCCCAAATTGCCCCCAGCCAGAGCCTGTCAGACGTTTGTGCCTTAACCTTTAAGATTAGGGCAGATAGGTGGAAATTGTTAATTTTCAGTCATATTTTGGAAGTATTTTTTTTGAAAAGAGTTGTGGAAAATCAGCTCCTAAATTGTAAGAGTTTATATAAAACTTTAGTTGGACTGTATTTAGAAATACTGTGTAGAGTTTGGGCCGCCACCACAACGTTAAATTTATATAGTGCCTTTCACGTCAGGGGGATGTCTCACACATTGAATGCTGCCAGTATCAGCTGAAACAGAGCCCAAGATGAAAATGAGATACTCCTTCTGAAGTATGCATTGAGCTTCACTGGAACATTGCATGGGAGATATATATACAGTATATATAATATATAAATACAACACATGCATATATCTTATATGTATCATATGTACATATCTAATATATATTATATATAGTAAATAATAATTATGTAGAGCCAGAGGAACCAGACGAGGATAAACATTATAATAATAGGGTAGACATTTGACATATTGTCCCACAAACAGTCGCGAATTGAATTGACTAATTTCTTATTCTTATTTTCTTTCTTGATGGATTACTACCAGGCGTGTGGAGTAAAGAAACTTGCCTAAGATTTTGCTCTGCTGGAATCGAACCCAAACCTCTCGCTTGTAAGGTGAGCGCTCTAACCACCAAGCTACAGGACTCTACGTGGGGAAATAAAGTGGGGAGGAAAAGGACAAAGTGGAGAAGAAAAGGAGATTGAGGTTATGATCATGGAGATATCCATCAAGGCAAATACCAAAGTGCGCTTGATCTCACTGACAAATCTTAATTGTTTTTATCTAAAGATTGACTGAGTGTGGTACATGGGTTTACCTCCATTGCCCCTTTTGAACAGGAAACAAGATAAGGAAATGTATTGTAGACAGGTTTGCTTTGCAGATTAATGATAATAGTAGTCAAGTGGGAAACCTTTGCTTCCTATATTTTAGATTTTTTTTTAAACACATTAACATTTTCATGTACCCAAATAGAGACTAAGCAACATTTTCCTGGAATAAAGTTTCAGCTGCAATATGGAAGATAAGTGAGACAGTTTACTTTAGAATTATACGTGGCCTTGGTAATTTGGAAAAACAGTTTCCAAATCAAGATTGAATCTAAAAATCTTGGAAAATTTTAAGACTCTAGTCTTAACAACAACAGCAACAAATTGCATTTACATTGCGCCTTTCGCATTGGGAGGATGTTCCAAGATTAAGACCATGAGAACTTGTGTCTCTCATGTGGGAGATTGTATGAGTAGCTGATTATTTATCCTATATTTCTGCTCTTCCCAGTATGTGAAGCTTCAATGCTTGAAATTGTTACCATGATACTATGATACTATCTTCCTCAGATCTATATTCACACAACTTTATATGAAATCCAAAGGCAGATATGGATATGGAAATCTGAAATCCACGTCTAGAGAGACTGGAAAAGTTCCCGTTTCTCTCCCGAAGCAAATATACAGTACTCTAGATTTACATCAACGCATAATGATAAGTGTAAAATGGTGTACAGAACGGTGTTAATCAGCAGACTATTTAGGAGCTTAGTAAACACAAATTGCTTGTCAGCAACAACAACTTGCACATATATAGCGCCCTTCATGCAGGGTAGTGTCTCAGAGTGCCTCAACGAGGCAGAATAATATTCTTGACATCCCACAGAGTCTACCTTGCCTCTGAAAAGGCCAGAGAAGTTGCTAGCACTTTGAAGGAGTGCTGGAGGTACCATATGTCTTTACATCCTGCTGAGTTACCTCATCTCTGAAAGGAAGTCCATTAATGTACCAAGACTTTGAGGTAGTTCTGTGTTGCTGATTCTCTCCCGCCCCCATTAAGATAAAAGGTGTACCCTTTAGTGGATGCATTAGGCTCAGCAAGCCTTTTCCTGAACATCCATGAGTCATTTCAAAAAGCATAAGGAATGTACTTGACAGTTTTTTTTTGCTCTTGAATACTTAAAAAACAAAAGAAAGTAAATAAACAATAATACTCACAAAAAATACTTTAAACTAAAACAGATGGATATGCAGGTGCAGTCAGACCTACCAATTGCATATAACCCATGTAAGACAAGGGCATACTGTACATACTATAAGTTGCCTTGACCCATCCCTATTTATTCATTAACTCCAGTACTTGACAGTTTATTGAAAGCTGTTGTTTCCACAGAAACACAATAAATGTAGGTTTTTACAGTATTTTCCATGATGGTATTCATTTATGGTAATGTAACTTTTTAATGGAACATATTCCATTATTTGTCTTCCCATTGGCTTTAGTCTGCAGCATTGTCTTGCTATAGGATGATGGTTGCCTTCATCACTTCACTCAAGTGGACACTGATAATGTATGAACCTTGGCGGTGAGCGGACATGCCTCTCAAATGATGAGGGAGTCACAGCCATACCCAACCTCCCTTCACCCAGCTTGCACATATATCAACAACAAATAGATGGTGCAGAACAACAACAACAACAACAACAACAACATTACATTTGTAGAGCGGCTTTCACGTCGGGAGGACATCCAAAGACGCTGAAGGACAAAGAACAGAAACCTTGACTAGTCTCATCCTTCGTACCACAGGGAATACTCTGTAAAGAACTCTGTATACTCTGTAAAGCACTCAAGGTGTCTACAAGACGTGAAAAGCGCTATATCAAATGCAAGGATTATTATTACAGTATTAATGCAGGACCCAATTTAGCCTCCCCAGCGTAATTTAATAAACTCTACACGGACTGGGATTCAAACCCGTAAACTCATTGTTTATAAGGCGCTGCTTTATCCACTATAACATTGAGGCAATCCACAACAACAACAACTTTGATTTATATAGCGCCCTCCACGCCGGACGGCGTCTCAGAGCGCTTCGATCCCTATCCCATGTTAATTCATTCTAATGTTGTCTATTAAGGACAAGCAAACCGGCTCTATTTCCTTGTGCATAAAAGTAGAATGCTACGTTTCAGAATTTCTTTTTAAAATCTGAATTATTAATAATGTTGAAGGAGGGGAAATTTGGGATTAAAAATTTAAGAGGAATGGAAAACCCCTCCACACATTTCTCGTTTCTGTTTGTAGTCCTTTGTCTTGAACTGACTTGGAAGGCATCAAAAGGCAAATGTTTCAACAGCTTTCAGCCAGAGTTTAACATGTGTGTTTTGATAGGAAAATTCAAAAGATTGACTGATGAAACAATTAGCAAAATAATTTATTCCAAATACATTTAACAGGATCCAGAAGGCCACGCAATTTCATTTGTAGTTATTTCATTTCAAGGCAATTTCCCTCCTATTTCTCTCTCTTGGTCACATACCAACAAAGGAGGGGGAGGAGGGAATGGGAGGGGGAAAGTGGGGGGAGAAAACTGGCCTCAAAGCGGTTAGCTTAAATAATCATTGGAAAATAAATGGATCAGCCACCTTGTATTGCCTCACTTCCATCATCGAGCCCTGGCTTGGATAGTTCCAACAACATTTACCTCCTGTTGTGCTACCATCATTTCTTGTAAACAATCAGTATCCCTCAGGAAAAATATTAGACTTACTTTTATTAAAACAGGGATAAGGCTCCATGGTGGTTTACCTCAGTACTTACAACAACAACAACAAAATTACATTTATAGAGCACCTTTCATGTCGGGAGGACGTCCCAAGGCACTGAAAGCTCGGTCAGGGGCAGATAGGCTAAAAGCTCACCTGCTTCTCTAACTCTTTCTTTCCCTGACGTGCATATTTAAGTGCAAACATTTAAAACTAGATATACATTACTTATTCACATTTACTTCCCTCCAATTTTCTCCTTCCATTCCTGAAGCTTCAATATTATCTCATTCGGATATATGGGCCAGCTGCCCTCACCCAGGGCTAATCTTCAGGTGTGAACCGGAAGTGAGTTTTATTCTTCACTTGGAGCCCTTTTGCTCAATGGTTAGAGCACCGCCTTACAAGCAAGACACCTGGGTTCGATTTCCAGGTCAGGGCGAAACATTGGGAAAGTTTCCTAACTCCACAGGCCGGATAATCCCTCAAGAAAAAAAACATTAATAAATTGTTCATTTTATTACAGTTACTACTATTCTTCATCCTGCCCTGATCCTTCCCACCCTGCTCTTGTCCTACCTGACTGTACAGCGCCTTGGGATGTCCTCTCGACGTGAAAGGCGCTATATAAATGTAAGTTTTGTTTGTTTGTTTGTTTATTCCACAGCTGTTTGTGGTACACTGTTGAGCGTAATTGGCTGCCATGTATATTTTGTGGGTGAAACGCGGCAGCCAATGGTGCACAGATATTGCTGCCCAGCAAGCTTTCCCGCTGCTTGTCCAGCTAGGACCACCCTGACTGACCTTTATACTGTCAGTTGGATTGTAGCATCACATCAGGACCGAGTCATTAAGATTGTTGATGCCGGTGTGTTATTGTTTCTTCTTTCAGTTATGGTTTTGTGCTGAAAGAAAATGTCATCAACTTATACATGTGCCTTTATATACGTGTTTGTGTGTATTCATCAGTTACAAGTTCTGAAACTATATTTCAGGCCAGCAGTTTTGTTGAGATGAATGCTGAAACATGAAGTCATTTAAATATTAACGTAACCGCGATTGAATTACAGCCTTGGAAGCTCTGCTGCTTGTTTGTCATCATGCCACAGTTACAGAAAGTCGTTAAAACATCCATTTTTATAATTTTTTTACTGACATTTCTTTTGGCAGAAAAAGACATCTAGAAGACGTGAAACGCGAGGTATCAAAAACAAATGCAAGTTTATTAGTTTACCTCACCAGTTCCTAATTTTATCAAAATTCGTCGTCAAACAGACACAAGAATACAATTGACTGTATATTTGTGGGCGAAACGCAGCAGCCAATTGCGCACAGCAGCGTCCCCACCAATAGTTGTGGATTGAAATGACCAATTTTATTATTGTGGTTTTTTGGAGGGATTATTATTAGGTGTGTGTGTGTGGAGTAAGGAAACTTGCCCAAGGTTTCGCCCTGACCTGCCTGGATTTGAACACAGGTCTCACATTTGTAAGGTGAGCGCTCTAACCACTGAGCTACAGGAGCTCCACACCTGTCAACCTCTGTCTAAAGTACTGTATTCCTCTTAAGCAGATTTCCACCTGCACAAATCTGCTCTGGAGCAAATTGTTCTCTTTTACTGGCACACGTTCATTAACAGGCTCCAATTCACTTGTGCAATTTCTTAGCTGATCTTCCTAATCTTATCAAAATGCATCCCTAGACAAACATAAGAATATATTGAGACTAGTGGCCAGCCCTAGACAGTTTTCCAGGCTAAGCACAAACCTCCTGTAACCCTTTTAAACGTTAATTAGAAGCATTTCTTACTACAGATTTAACACTTGGTTTTATTTTCAAGTCGTTAAACACATTAAGCCTGTTCAAGTGGCTGCTGATGATCAGATGAAGCTACTCAATGAGAACATGGAATTTCTCCAGGGAATCTGGACAATAATCCTCCAGGTAAATTGGTTATTCATGTCATAGCGGTATGTGGATCTTGCTGTGCAGAAGCAGCTGTGGCATCGGTCTAAAAAATACCAAGTTATTACATTTGACATAAAAGTGCTTTGAGAAATGTCAGTGTTTCATAGGCGTACGACAAGCCTGATACAACTCTGAGCTCTCTAGATTCCACCCAATTCTCACTGATTCTTTGGTAACAACAATAATAATAATAATAATCCTTACATTTTGTATATCCTTACATGTCCTCTGCGTGGAGAGCGCAATATGTGTGCAACTTGTTGTTGTATTAGTACCTTTCATTTCAAAAGGATATCGCAAAACGCTTCACAGGATATACTGTAAAGGGCAGGGACTCTATCTTTTGGGCAAACGGTTATGTGCTTTGAGATGTTCCATAATGCTCTCAAATAATTTAACAATAGGGGCAGTGAGAAGAGAATGAAATCTTGAGAGGCCAAAGGCATGGTTAAAAAAAAAGACAGGCATACATACAGTACGTTTTAGAAAAGTAGGGAGAGAGTTAGCAAGGCAAAGTGAATTTGGAAAAGAATTCTAGACACGGACACGGTGTCTAAAGGTCTGGTGGCTGAACTATTCCATTTTCTTTGCGGTGATTTTTTGTGGTAGTTCTTTTTTCCTTTTATTGTTTTTTCCTTTTTCCTCGCCAAGAGAGGGTGCAAAACCAACCTGTTCCAAGTCTCTGCCAACTATACTGTGTAACCAATCATTAGGAGGTTCATGCTAGAAGCCCACGTGGAGCCAAGCTCTAACTTGCCTGTGTTTTGGGGGGTCAATATGCAAATATAATTACGGCTTCTCTCTCTCTCTCTCTCTCTCTCTCTCTCTCTCTCTCATCAGAAGCTTTCCAATTATCCTCAGTGCCTAAGGCTGTGGGAGAGAAAATATGCCAGGATTCTCACTCCTGATCCTATTGAGCAATCCTTGCCAGGAATGCTCATGTCAAGATGGGGATAGAGAGACTGAATGCAAGGCATAGCTGTGGTCAGCCAGCAGTAAGAATCCTCACCAATAAATAATAGCCAGTTGGACATGTTATCGGAGGATGAAAGGTAGAGGGTTGAACCAGCAGAAAGGAATAAAAGGAGTCAAATGCCTTCAAGTGAGAACAGGGAGTGGAGAATATTGGTGAGGGAAACCCAGATGTTGAATAGGGTACATTTTAATATGGTCTATTTGGAGTTAAGAAATACCAGATGGAATATCATAGGGTTTAGGCCTGTTTGCCTTTTATTATTGTTGATTCCCACAGTGTTTTCCATTTGTCTAATGTTGATTTGTCTGCCTTGGTTTTCCAAATCTCAGTAATTGATATCACACATGGTTTTCTTAAGGACTATGTTACTTTTTATGAGACTCTGCGTTTGTTCCACCATGCTAAGTGTTCTTAAGTTAACCCGGCTTGTTTTTGTCTTAAAGGAGTTATTTGGTTCCATTCCCAGTCTGTGTTGAATTAGCTGATCTCGCCAGGGGCAGATTGTTTTGGTCATCCTGTGTCTGACACATGAAACAAAAACATCACCTTGCTAAAGAGTCAAAACCAACCTACTGAGAGTTCCACATGTGTGGGGTTTCAATTGTCTGCGTTGGAATGTACATTCTCTCAGAGAAAAGCAAAGATTTTTAAACAGGATTGGAAAAAGTAAACCCAGTCCAATGCTTTAGAATGCACCAAGTCAGTAAAACAAAAGGACATAGGTTTAGAGTTGCAGAGAACATTTTCAGGACAGACACCAAGAAGGGTTTCTTTAGGCAGAGGGTAGTTGATGACAGGAACAGGTTGGCAGAATGGGTGGCTTGAGGCCAAGACTCATTTTTTAAAAGATTAATTTGATGCTGTGATGGGAGGAAGGTAAGGTAAATATATTGGAAGGATAAGATCAGGGAGGGCCTTTTTCATCCAATCCAATATTGTGATCTGGTGATGATCCATCTTACCAGGCTCAACCCTCCTTGAAGGAATGGGAGAAAAGTAAGCAGGAACTCCTTGGAGCTGAAACTAGACTGCTAACAGGACTGACTTGAATCTGATATTTTATTTCTGGACATGTCTTCTTGGAATCAACTCAGCCCAAAGAGACCCAGCTTACCTTCCCCCACAAGAAGCCTCGTCACAAGTTGATCATTAGACATTGACAAGCGAAAGCTTGAGGCTTCACAACAACAACAAAATTACATTTATAAAGCACCTTTCACGTCGGGAGGACGTCCCACGAAGCTGAACAGTCAGGTCGGGACCCAAGCAAGGGAAAGAGGCAGCATAGTGGGGAGGGGCGGGAGAGAGTTAGGAGTGGAGGGAGAGAGTTAGGAGGGGAGGGAGAGAGTTGGGAGAGCAGCAGACACGGTCGAAGAGGAGGGTCTTGAGACCGGCCTTGAAGGAGGCAAGGGAGGGAATGAGGGAACGAGGTGAACAGACTGTGGGATGGAGTTCAAGAGTGTGGGGGCAGAGAGACTGAAAGGTGGACAATGGGTCCTCACAAGCCTTTTAGTGAGCAGCACAACTCAGTATAAAAACAAGCACTGTACAGTAGTGCTTGAAACATCACTCAGTCCATCAAGCACAAACATATCTGAGTAATGGGAAACCTAACCTATTGTGGATTCCATCCAGTCTGCTTCCTGTTCTGCATAGATCCTCAAAGATAATCAAACATAAATTCCAAATATTCATCCGCCTCCACAGTTCAACTTGTTCCCTCCCTCTCCTGATTGGTAAATCCAGCCGCTAATATGGGCTAATCACATCTCACAAACTGCAATGAGATGAATGATTAACTAATGGTCTTTGACAAGACCACTGCTTGATTTCACTGGGACAATGGGAGAGGTGTCCAAAATAAGAGGACAGCTCTTAAAATTACAATGAAAATAATTAAGAAAGAATTGTTGGTCACCCAGTTGTCTAACGCAGTGGTTCTCAACCAGGGGTACATGTACTTCCAGGGGGTACAGATGGTGGTACAGTGATTTATTTAGCTCTCTTATTTAACGTTTTATAACCTTTCAAATTGTATATTTAATTGTTATTCCCCTCGTTTTGTATGTGCTTTTGTTATTTTGTTATATAAGAAAAGCTTGGTCATGAAATGCAAGTGGAATGAGGGGGTGGTGTGTGTGTATGTGGTTGGGTGGGGGGTACACGATAATGTTGAAAATTAACAAGGGGTTCATTACTGAAGAAGGTTGAGAACAACTGGTCTAACGTATGCAGAAAGCCATCACTATAATTGACAGTAGCCAAACCAAATTGAGAAATCCATGCATCCCACCTACACATACAGATTCCAGAAATAGATTGTTGGAATGGAGTATACAATCTGTCCCTGGAGGAATTCATCCTGATTATCCAATACTGGGAAGCATTAGGCCAATTTGAACACAGTGATCAGAACCTCATTGAGGTTCATGTTTCAGCTCTGGTTCGTGTAGGAGAGGAAACATCTAGTGTGAAATGAATCATTAATGCATCAATGCCAGATATGCTGTCAAAACTATTATTTGTCAATCCACAACACAGTTAAGATTCAATAATTCCTTTAGTTCAATCATACTCTGAACACTCTGCCCACTCCCTTTCCCAGAATCCTGTTACGCCTCCTGCTTGCTTCTCATTGGTCAATGTCCAATTTTGTATTACAGCAATATACAACACAAACTATATTTTAGAATCATAGAATATTACAGCACAGAAGGAGGCCATTCGTCTCTCTGGAAGAGCTACCCAATCAGTCCCACTCTCTGCTCCTTCTTCATGGCCTTGCAATTTTTTTCTTTTCAAATACCTATCCAATTCCCTTTTGAAAGTTGTTATTGAATCTGCTTCCATCACCCTTTCAGACCCGTAACTACCGTCTGTGTAAATTTTTTTTTCACATCTTGTCCCTGGTTCTTTTGCCAATTATATTTAATCTATGTCCCCTGGTTACTGACCCACCTGCTCGCGGAAACAACTTCTTCCTAACTACTCTATTAAAACCCCTCATAATTTGTAACATCTCTATTAAATCTTCCCCTTAACCTTTTCTCCTCTAAAGAGAAGAATCCCAGCTTCTCTAGTCTGTCTGCATAATTAACGTCCCTCATCACAGAACCATAGAATCTTATGGCACAAAAGGAGGCCATTCGGCCTATCGGGTCTGTGATGGCTCTTTGAAAAGTACAACTCAATCCCACTGCCCAGCTCTCTCCCCATAAGCTTGCAAACCCGTCCTCCCCAAATAAACGTCTACCTCTCTTTTAAAAGTTGTTATCAAATCGGCCTCCCTGGCACCATTCATCCCTGGTACCATTCTGGTAAATCTCCTCTTCATCCTCTCCAAGGCGTTGATATCCTTCCTAAAGTGTGGTGGCCAGAATTGAACACAATACTCTAGCTGAGGCCTAACCAGTGACTTATAAAGGGATAGTAGAACTTACTTTCTTTTGTACTCTATCCTAAGCCAAGAATCCCATATGCTTTTTCAACAGCTCTATCAACCTATCCTGTCACCTTCAAAGACCTGTGTATGTGAACCCCCAAATCTCTCTGCTCCTGAACCCTCTTTAAAATTGTACTTTAGGTTCGAAATGAAAGTCTGATTCATTACCTGTCAGAGAGCCTGGTCGGCGAGAATAAACATGAAGTTGGAGCTCAGAAAAAATGTTCCTTTATCTCTGATTTTATTTGAGAGAAATGAAAAAGTGCTCAGCTTGCGAAGTCATTTTCATTTGTTGAAATTAGGTCACGCTTTTTGAAAAGGGTGCATTTTCCAAATAATTTTCTTTGGCTTTGATTTAATAATGTTTGTGGTATATGGATCACTACAGCTGGTGGGAATGTTCTCAGAGTTCAGTCATGCTCAGAATGGGTTTTTATTGCTGCACATCATTGTGTGCCACTAAATGAGAGCTGCCTTGTGCCTTGGCTCCATCCTGGCTGTGTTCAGTGCCTGACTCTTTACAAATGTTTACTTCCTGATGCCTCTGTGTCAATGTACTCATTTTAAGGCAAAAACTCTTGAAAACCAATTTATATTTATATTTCAAGGTCAATGGAATGATAAGAAATAAAACTCTGTGTCATTCTGAATGAAACATCCAGTCTCTTCTTCCTTTCAAAGGATTATCTGTGACAGGCGATCTATAAATGTAATTTTGTTGTTGTTGTTGTTCTTTGGAATTCATTGTCCAGTAACATTTATAACCCCACGACAAGTGTGTGAAGTACAAAGTAACACCGCAGGAAGTAAGTGTAAGCAGCAGGTGGCAATTCCAGTTTCAGCAAATGCATTATTTTATTCTCACGTGGAGAGATTTGAAGCCGATATGACTGTTTAGAGGTGAGTGATGGATCACTTATTGGCAGAGAATCCTTTTCTTATGTTGTGTTAAGGAGTACTAAAGAGATGCTAGAAAAGTGTCTTCAGATAAGGAAACAGTATTCAACTCTGGAGTACTGTAGCTCTAAGTGGTTAGAGCATTCGCCTTGCAAGAGAGAGACCTGGTTTTGATTCCAGGCAGGGCAAACCTTGGGCAAGTTTCCTTATTCCACATGTGATAATAATGCCTCAAAAACACAACAATCCTTGGTCCCCCAAACCATGAATGTTTGTGGGGGACGCTGCTGTGCGCAATTGGCTGCTGTGTTTCACCCATAAATATACAGTCAATTCACTCTACTGTATATTCTGTGAAGCGCTTTGAGATCTAAGAGACGTGAAAAGTGCTCTGTCAAATGAAGGGATTATTATTATAACAAGAAATAAATGTTTCAAATGAAAGAACAAGCAGCGTATTGAGGAGCATTAGCTATGGAGTAGATGGAGATCAGTGAAGGAGGACAACTCTTGTATTAATCCATCGAATGACATGGTAGCAATCCAGATTTAGTAACTGAAGAGGAGTGAAAGTTGTGTACACTGAGGGCTTGTCATCCAGTAGAGAGTGGACTCGCTCAAAACATCTGGCAGTGTTTCACAAATCTTGCTTGTCTGACTAGCCATCCATAGTTGACCTGATTTTCACACATCTTCACCTGACATTGACAATATGCCACCAGAATTACTGAAAAGAGAGAGAATCCTAGCCAATGTTTCCCTCCCAGCCAAGAATTGACGTAGCAAATTGTTGCACTCACTCCTCCTACGAATCCGGCTCATATCAACTAAAGCAGCATTTGATCTCGAGTGCATAGTGAGCAAAATAAAGTACACACAAATGTTTCTGTCTGATATGTTTGTGTTAGCGCTATATTAATCCAATTTGTTACAATCAAAGAATTATACAGCACAGAAGGGGGCCATTCGGTCCACTGTGCCAGCTCTTTGAAAAGAGTTGTCCAAATCAATCTCACTCTCCCACTCTCTCCCCATAGCCCTACAAACCTGTCCACCCCAAATAACTATCCATTTCTCTCTTGAATGTTGTTATCGAATCAGCTACCACCACCCTTTCAGGCAATGTATTCCAGATCCGAACAACTCAGTGCGTGAAAAAACTTTTCCTCACCTCCCCTGTGTTGCTTTAAACAGGTGTTTTAAATCGATTTCCTCGGGTTACTGACTCACTCGCCAGTGGAAATAGTTTCTCCACAAACTTCCACCAGCGGAAATAGTTTTGCTGTTGCTGTTACTTCAGACATGCATCACAGTATTCTTGGGATTAATAAAAATTACTGTACATAAATACATATATTGCCAACAAAAATAGTCAATTTACTTTACAGTATATTCTGTGAAGTGCTTTGAGGCATCTCAAAGACGTCAGTAGTGCTATATCAAATGCAACTATTTTTTAAAGCATTATTTTTTAATATTATGGCACAATTGGAAACTGTACAGAGTACAGTTTCCAAGTTTGCAGATGACACTAAGTTAGGGAGAATAGTAAATAGTGAGGAGGATAGTAGCCATCTGCAAGAGGATATAGACAAATTGGTAAAGTGGGCAGACACATGGCAGATGAAGTTTAATGCAGAAAAGTGTGAGGTGATGCATTTTGGGAGAAGAAATGAAGGGAGGCAATATAGGCTAGATAGTACAATTTTAAATGGTGTGAAGGAACAGAGAGACCTGGGGATTTGTGTTAGTGACTCGTTGAAGGTGGCAGGACAGGTAGACAAGGCTGTTAAGAAGGCATATGGGATACTAGGCTTTATAAATAGGGGTATAGAGTACAAAAGTCAGGAAGTGCTGACTAACCTCTATAAGACTTTGGTGAGGCCTCAGCTGGAATACTGTGTTCAATTCTGGTCACCACACTACAGAAAGGATGTGAAGACATTGGAAAGGGTACAACGAAGATTTACTAGGATGGTGCCAAGATTGAGGGACTTCAGCTATGAGGAGAGGCTAGATAGGCTAGGGTTATTCTCTCTGGAGCAGAGAAGATTGAGGGCAGACCTAATAGAGGTTTATAAGATCATGAGGGGTTTCGACAGGGCAAATAGAGAAAAACTATTTCCACTCGTGGGCGAATCTGTGACTCGTGGTCACAGATTTAAAATAGTTTCAAGGCGAAGTAGAGGGGAGCTGAGGAGAAATTTTTTCACTCAGCAAGTTGTTCGAATCTGGAATGCATTGCCTGAAAAGGTGGTGGAGGCTGATTCGATAACAACTTTTAAAAGGGAATTAGATCTTTATTTAGGGAGAACGGGTCTATTAGGCTATGGGGAGCGGGCAGGGCAGTGGGATTGAATCGCTCTTTTCAAAGAGCCGGCACAGACTAGATGGGCCGAATGGCCTCCTTTTGTGCCGTAAAATTCTATGAATCTATGAATCTAAATTGGGTAGAATTTAATTTATCTTTGGGGAAGTTATTAATAATAAACTTGATATTTGATAGAGAGCCTTTCACTTCAGGTGGATGCCCTAAAACACCCTATGGGACTTACAGTTATTATTACCTAACAATATTTTCAGTAACAAATAGTTATTATTATTACCTAATAATAAACCCTAAAAAAAAACTAGATTAAATTGGTCATTTCGATCCATGACTGTTTATGGGACACTGCTGTGCGCAATTGGCTGCCACGTTTCATCCACAAATATATAGTCAATTCACTTTACAGTATATTCCGTGAAGCGATTTGAGACGTCTGGAAGATGTGAAAAATGCTATATCAAATGCAACGATTATTATTATTACTCTGGTAAAGTGTAGCAAAATGTGTATTTTATAAGTGAAAGCAACATCCAATTTGTGCGCAGCGACATTCCACAAACAGTCATGAAATTATTTTTTTGCAGGAACCCTGACGTTTGAACTCCCACAGTCCAACACTGGGAGTGTGCTGCATTGTCGGAGGTGCCATCCTTCAGATGAAATGTTAAATCGAGATCCGCTAAGTTAAGTTAACGTTCAGTCTGTCTGTTCAGGTGGTTGTTAAAGATCCCATGGCACCATTCGAAAAGAGGAGGGAATTTCTCCCAGTCTCCTGGCCAACAATCCCCCAAATAAAATTGATCCTGATTGTGGAAAGACAGCATCAAGCGCATGTTGGCAAAAAAAAACACGGATTGAGGGCTCCAGAGTGTACCTTGAGGAATTGCTGAAGTCTAACCAGCCAATACCACATAGCTAGCCATCGAGAGCATTGCCCGGCAAATCTCTGGCCAAAGGAGGACAGTTACTGGTCGATCAATTGACTTACGACAAGTGCTGTTTTGAGCCCTCAATGGGTAGAGCAGTACTTACTTCTCCACAACCCAATCAAGGTGAATTCTAGGCGTTGGGTGTACAAACTCCAGTTAATGCCTTCAGCAGCTGTTGCCTCAAGCCTCAGAGATTCCTGATCAACTATCTGGTGGACATCTGGCACTGTAGTGGGAAGTGCCCAGTCTCAGAAGCCACTTCAGACACTTGCCACTGCCTGAAACGTGAGGCTTCACCACAGCTGGGGGAAGATGCGTTTGCATACTGAATCGGTATTTCTTCGCCTTGTTTGCTGAACACTCAATTAAATCTAAACAGAGCATAACAATTGCTGTGGGAAAACACTTGGGTACCAGGCACATAATGCACACATTCAATAAGTTGTTACATAAACTGCACTGTAATGAAAAGAAAATAAGCTTCGAGAGCAGTGAACTGAGGTCCCATTGACTTGTTTGCAAATTGCAACAATGGTCGCGTGTACGCCAGTAAAATGATGGGTGTAAATATAAATCCAAGTTGTTGTTGTTGTTGTATGATTAGCTGAGTAGCACATACTGAAAATAAACCCTGTGGCAAACTTCCAGCACTGCGTGTAGAAATATAGCCCGAATGGCATTGTTTAAAATGTGTCTTAGGGGTACAAATTAATTAGCAGACAGAATGGGAGCATAATAAGTCTTAAGCTTAACAAGCTTTATTTTGCACATGTACACATCTACCTGGTATTAATTATCTGGGAAGCGCTTTGAGATGTTTCAACATAATACTGAAGAAAACACTATTTTGTTTTGCACTTCAGAATGTACTTCTTTCAGTTTTGCAGCTTTCAGCTTCTCTTAAAGAGGGATTTCAATATTCTTACACTTTGTTCAAACCTTAAATGTGATTTAAATGTGATTTTGTACAGAAATTGGACTAATTTTTTATCTCCTGATTTTCCCTCCAATGTCCCTGAAGACATTGTCCCTGAAGACTGTACTGGGGAACGGTTTCTATGGGTGTAAAGGTCCTCTGGGACCCAGCTCATTCTTCCAGAGAAATCCTGGAGTCAGTGCAGTGATCCACTCGGCTGAGAAAGTCATCTCCGGGAAAAGGAACTTGGATCCATTTCCACATTCCCTGTTCCTCCACCCCTCCACTCCCTTTCATCCCTTTCTCTTAGGGTATGCAGTCAATTCTAGCTGAGATCAACTGATTCCGTAAAAGGAAGATATGCATGCTGATCAAAAAGTCGTGATACCATTACAATATCTAATTAGTCTTAAAAGAAATTATGATTTTTTTCAGTGAATAGTTAATAATAGTTAATAATTTTGGTCACCCTAACAACCTAGCATCTACCTTCTCTGTATACATGATTTTATCTAGTTAGACTTCAGCAGTACCCCTAACACACACTTTGGTCACCAAACCTTGCCTCTTGCCAACCTACGCCTAATAGTTTTCAGGAATAGGTTGAGGAGGGGGAGTCCATCCAGGGAGAGAAAAAACATTCCATTCTAGACAAAGGGAAATTTCTATGCCGATGTGGAACTCGCAATAGTTTGGTTTGGATACTCTTAAAAACTGTTCAAGTTTTAAGTAAGGTCTCCTTATTTCAAAAAGGACATACTTGCCTTAGAGCTGGTGCAGCATAGATTCACTAGGTTAGTTCCTGGGATGAGGGGACTGACCTATGAGGATAGGTTGAATAAACTAGGGCTGTACTCTCTAGAATACAGAAGAATTAGGGGGGGATCTTATTGAAACATATAAGATTCTTAAAGGGCTAGATAAAGTAGACACTGAGGGACTGTTTCCCCTGGTAGGAGAATCTATAACCAGGGGTCACTGTCTTAAAATTAAGGGTCAGCCTTTTAGAACAGAGTTGAGGAAACATTTCTTCACTCAGAGGATAGTGAATTTATGGAATTCACTACCCCAGAAGGCTGTAGATGCTCAGTCCCTGAACATTTTCAGGCTGAGACTGATAGATTTTTTTTAAATAGAGGGATTAGGGGATATGGGGATAGGGCAGGTAATCAGAGTTAGGTCAGAAGATCAGCCATGATCTTATTGAATGGTGGGGCAGGCTTGAGGGGCCAAATGGCCTACTCCTGCTCCTAATTCTTATGTTCATAAACTGTGAAGAGTTTCTTAGTGTGTCTGACATCCAGCTGAACAAAGCAACCAAAAACCTAAAAGAAAAATAGGATAATAGAACATCTGAACAGTGAATTTACCCACTGAGTGGAAGTACAGTCCTCGGCACAAACATTAAGATTGATTTCAGCTTCCATTTGTTTTCTCTCACTGTTCTTTATTCAACCACCAATTGGAATTGTGAGTTATGTTAACATAGGTGAGCCTTGTGCATGGGGGAATGGCTTAGCAAACAGTGACAAGAAGTTAAGTTGTTGTTAAGTTATATAATTGGAAACAACTCGAGTTTTTGCCGAACACCTTGGTTCAATAAAACGTGAAGATTATTTTCCCTCTTCGGGAAAATGGCCAAACTTGGCAGCAGACATTCAGAAAGGAATGTTCCCATTATAAACAAACGTTGATCTATGTTAGTGAATTTTCCCGACAGGGGCAAAATATACTCCCACCCCCCCCCACCCCCCACCCCCCACCCCCCCCTTCCCCCGGTATTATGACTTGTACTTTCCCACACTCCCTCAGCTCATGTGCGATGCGTTTCACACCGAAAATAAAAATGAAAGAAAGGATGTTAAAATTCAAATCACTGTTTCCAAGTTTCGCACTGTTTAAAAAAAAGCACAATGACAATTAAATACAGATATAATAATTAGATAAATATGAGGACCCTCCATTGAAGAACAGATTTGATTCACTTATGGGTTTGTTCCCATTCATTACCACGGCACGACATTCCTGCTCAGTGCAAGCTGTTTTGCTTACTTGTTTTTTCAGCTGCATTGCACCCTAGTGACCTCAGGTGACTTTATACCCTTTTGTCCTGCAACTTGGCTCCTCATTAATCACCCACATGTGACCTACATTCACATTTAAAGTAAAGCCGCAGAATGTTAATGGCCTTAAAGGGTGTGAAAAAAAGATACATCATCTCATTTCAAAAGTAAACACTGCAGTCTTTCCCAGGGAGCACACTAACCATCTTGGATTTTGATCGGTTCTGGTGTGCTTGCTAATTTCACAAGTCCTACTTTTAACGAGCAAAGTTTACATTGAACAAAAGGTGAACTACTACAGATGCTGGAAATCTGACATTTAAACTACATTAAAGACTGAACCGTTTAGCCTTTAATCTAGATTGTATTTAGGTGAGAAAATGCTAATGTTGGGACAAATGGAACTCTTTCTCTGGTGCTGTGAAATAAGAGTAGCTCTCCTCCATCACTGTTAAGGATTGTATTACATTATCATTTATCTTTTAACACATCTACTGCGCAGTATTTTCTGCATACCGGTAATAACTTCTGCAATCATAGTACATTGTTATATTAATGATCCTTTTACTTGATATAGTGCATTATCACATTAGAATATCTTACTGCTCTTCACAAAATGTTCTGGAACGTATATTGCCCATTTATTTGTAGGCAAACGCAGCAGCCAATTTGCATACAGCAATGGCCATAAACATCAACATCGGGAATTCAGCCTGGCTCAGCTGGTATCATTCTTGCATCTGAGTCAGGCGACTGTGGGTTCAAATCCAATGTTACAGTGCAGCCTCACACTCCAAAACAGCGTATTGCCACAGGGTGCTTTGGTTGAGATATTAAACCAAGATCCTGCCTGTCGATCCCATGGCAACACATGAAAAGAGAAGGCAGTTTCTCCCGATGTTCTGGCCAACAATCCTTCAAACAAAATTGAACGTTCATTTTATGGTTGTTTATGGGAAAATTGGCTGTCATGTTTGCACATAACTATACAGTCGCTATATTTCATGGTAAAGTCCTGGGAAATGCTGTGAGGTGTCTTGAAGATGTAATGAGGCAATATATCAAATGCAACAAATACATTATTATAAGATGTAAATGGTCATTTTCTTGTATCTGGAGAATTATTGCTCAGTTCGGTGTCTCACCCGGAGGATGGCACTGCTTCTCTAGTGATGTATTGGAGTGTCTGCCTAGACTATGAGTAGAAAGTCCCAACATACGATTTTCAACTATAATTCTCTTACTCAGAGGTGAGAGTCTGTTACGTGAGTCAGCTGATAACTTGTAAAAACTATTTAACAGTTGAAATACCAATAATCCTTGCATTTGATATAACGCTTTTACGTCTTCAAGAGTCTCAAAGCGCTTCACAGAATATACTGCAAAGTGAATTGACTGTATATTTATGGGAAAAACATGGCAGCCAATTGGGCACAGCAGAGTCCCACACAAACAGATGTGGATTGAAATGATCAATATATTATTTTTTTTAGAGTTAATTTGTGCTATTTCTTAAGAGGTTTTTTTTAATGGTGTGGTTATCCAATTTCTAAAACATTCAATAGCGTTGCTAATATTAATCATAATTAGACATGGTGGAGAAATTTTGTTTTGGGCAAATTTGCATCCCGTCAGAACGACAGATCTGTCTGGCCAGCTGCAGTGTGATTGATTGAAAAGGCAAATTACTGACCTAATGGCCATCGATCTTCAAGTGACAGCATTCTCCACACACACTTTGTTGAGGGCGTCTGTACCAATCAATATGAATGGGAGATTAAATCCCCTGGGACACCTGTCCCTTCATGAGATATTGCAGACATGAAAAAGGGTGAAATGGATGAAAATTAGCATTCAAAAGAGATCAATATGTTAACATTTCAGATGTGACCCTTCCTCAGACCAGGAACACGTGGGGGTGGAAAAGCTCTTGTGGGATCTTCCATTTACTGCATGATACAAATGCGCATCAAAGTATCTTTTGAACCAACAACAACAACTTTGATGTATATAGCGCCCTCCACGCCGGACGGCGTCTCAGAGCGCTTCACATTAACGGATCCCTGGGGGTGAGCCAGGGGCAGGGGGAGAGAGGTGACCAAAGGCCCGGTCAAAGAGAAAGGTCTTTAGCTGAGACTTGAAACTGGGAAGAGGAGGGGGCGAGGGCGAAGGGAGTGAGGAAGGGAGTTCCAGAGCCTCGGGGCGTAGCGGCTGAAGGCACGGCCGCTGAGGGTGGAGCGGAGGATTCGGGGGAAAAGGAGGAGGCCAGGTCGGAGAGGTAGGGGGGTGCAGAGGAGTGGAGGTATTTGAAAACAAGGGTTTTCAATATAACAAAGCAAGGGAATGGGTATTTATATTTTATCTACAGCACAGATTTCAGCCCAATCGTGATCAGAAGTGGGAATTCCGAATGATCTTTCAACTCCATAGCCCAAGGATGTCTAGGCCTGTTGTACAACAACTAGAGCTTGCATTTACTAGAGAACCCCCTACTGTGAGAATGAAGTGACCTGTGTTTTGGAGGTAAATTAGACAGCCATTCGCGCACACAATGTCCCACAAACAGTCATTAAATAAATGACTAATTTTATTGGGCAATTGTTGGGCAACATACCAGGAGAAATTCATTTTTTTTCAAGCAGTATCATAGGATTTGAACATCTACCTGAACAGGTAGACAGAACACCAACAATTCAGTGGAATGCAGTATTGAATTGAAGGGTCAGTTTTCTAAGACTATGAGTTCAAAGTCCCAATGTAGGGATTGAACCTGGTTGTCCGAGCAACTTCCAAGTTGTCCTTTAGTACATTTCCTAATTCTTCTTCTTTATCAATGTAGGCTGATGGATGGAATGATCAATTAATGTGGGAATTTTTAAGTCAAGGCATAGAGCAAAACACCTTTTGCTTTTCAAATACTGTCCTGAGATCTTTCAGGTCCACCCAACTAGGATGGCGGAGTGTTTAACTTCCTATCTGAAAGAAGACATCTGCCTTTAGTGATGCGCCTTTATTTTAACAATACTGATATATATGATATATGTTAACAGTATCGCACATTATGAACATATGTACATTTGCTGATGTATCTCTACATCAACAGTACAAAACTGTTTGCCCACAAATATGGTCAATTTTGCTACTTTGCTTCCCCCAACCACGACCCCTCCCCCCCCTGCTCTGGTCTCAACCTTGGGACGTTGAACCCCTCCAACCAGGTTTCCGCCCTATCCACAGCACAGAAACTGCCCTGGTTAAGGTCACAAATGACATCCTAATTCGCCTGTGACCAGGGCTCCCTCTGTCTCCTCGTCCTCCTTGACCTGTCTGCTGCGTTCGATACAGTCGATCACACCATCCTCCTCCAACGTCTTTCCTCCCACCTCAACCTTCAAGGCACAGTCCTTGACTGGTTCCATTCTTATTTGACCCACCGTTTACATTTTGTTTCTTCCAATGGCTTTTCTTCAAACCCCCGCATAGTTTCCCACGGCGTCCCTCAGGGCTCTGTCCTCGGTCCCCTTCTTTTCACCCTTTACACGCTCCCTCTGGGCGACGTCATCCGCAGACATGGGGTAAATTTCCACATGTATGCGGATGACACCCAGTTGTACCTTTCTGCCTCATCCCTCAACCCCCAGACGATCGATGTTCTGACATCATGTCTGTCCGACATCGAGTCCTGGACGAGGGACAACTTCCTCCAATTGAACGTGAGTAAGACCGAGGCCCTCCTGATTGGCTCAAGCCAGCGCCTCAGCACATCGGGCGCTGCCAGCCTCAACATCCAAGGCTGCACTCTCCACCTCACAAAGCCAATCAGGAACCTCGGCATCATGTTCGATCAAAAACTTTCCTTCCTCCCCCACATCCGCGCCTTGACCGGCACCACCTATTTCCATCTGCGCAACATTGCCAGGCTCCGTAACTATCTCACCCCCCACGCTGCCGAAACACTCGTGCACGCGTACATCACCTCACGGCTGGATTACGGAAATTCTCTCCTCGTCGGCCTCCCCAGTTCCTCCATTCACAGGCGGCAGGTCATCCAAAACTCTGCAGCCCGTGTACTATCCCGCACCCACCTCCGTGACCACATAACTCCCACCCGTCTCCACTGGCTCCCCATCCTCCAGAGGATCGAGTTTAAGATCCTCGTCCTCACCTACAAGGCCTTACACGGCCTTGCCCCGCCCTATTTAACCGATCTACTCTCCCCCTACACGCCCACCCGGACCCTCCGTTCAGCAGGACTTGGCCTGCTCCAAGCCCCCCGCCCGAACCGCCCCACCATCGGAGGCCGGGCCTTCAGTTTCTCCGCTCCCACCCTATGGAATGCCATCCCTCAATCCCTCCGTTTCGTCTCTTCCCTTTCCTCTTTCAAGGCCGATTTGAAGACTTTCCTCTTCGATCGTGCCTTTTGTTCCACCCCGAACTCTTTTACCTCCCCTTCGTGTTTCACCCCTTCCCAAACACTCCCCTCCCAGCTCGGGTCACACGCCTCTTGTTCAGCGCCTTGGGACGTCCTCCCGACGTGAAAGGCGCTCTATAAATGTAAATTGTTGTTGTTGTTGTTGTTGTTGTTGTTGTATTCTGTGAAGCGCTTTGAGACGTCGATAAGACGTGGAAAGCGCTATATAAACTTAAGGATTATCATTATTTATATATTATCATAAAACTTCACTTTGTTAAGATCAGGGCACAGTTGAATGAGAATGATACGAAATACGATTGTCTAGGTATTTGCCTGTAAAGACAGGTTGATAGATAACTGATTTGAACTGATTTGACCAGGAAGTTCAGAGGAGGAAAATCCTTTGATGTTCTTTCTTTGAACGTTTTGTTAATTGAAAGTTTCTCCATGTCACTTTTTTAGTTTATGCTTCCTTTGTAGGCTTTTCATTTAGATTTTTCATTTGTTGGCATCATGGAACTTTGCCTTTGGTGAAACTAAATGAATGTTTTATCGAATAATAAGATTTTATACAGAATGCTCTTGAATGTATTTAATTAAAAAGAGAGATTTACTAATAATATAATTGGATATTGCTGTGGAGTCGTGCAGTTCAGTGTTTAGAGCACTCGCCGTACAAGTAAGAGGCCTGGGTTTGATGGAATGATCAAACAGGGCGAAACCTTGGGCAAGTTTCCTTACTCTACATGCCTGATAATAATCCCTCAAAAAAAAAGCAATAATAAATTGGTCATTTTCAATCCACGACTGCTAATGGGACACTGCTGTGTCTAATTGGCTGCCGCGTTTCGCCCACAAATATTTATATATATACACACAGTCAATTCACTTCACTGTGAAACGCTTTGAGACGTCTAGAAGATGCAAAAAAAGTGCTGTAACAAATGCAAAGATGATGATGATTATTATTATTATTATCCCTGGTATTGACAAAATGATTTATGTTCTTTATGTTCAGTTCCATTTGCTAAGTTTCACAAATTTCTCCTAATTTGCCGACAAATAATGCAATCAAATTTTACAAATCAGCATGCCATAGGAACATTGAATTATGCATTTCAATCACATTATTGTTGAAGAGCGCTATATTAATGCAAATCGTTGTTATTTATAAGCTCCAGGGAATAGTTTGGGAAATTTAACAGTGAACAGCTCTCAATCCATGGCAACAACAAAATGACATTTGTATAGCACCTTTCACATCATGAGGATGTCCCAAGGTACTGGACAATACTAAAATCAGTTTTAGACCTGAGCTAGGGGTTGGGACCGGAGAGGGTGGAGGGCAGTGGGGGAAGGAAGGTGACTGAAGGCACGGTCGAAGAGGAGAAATAGGTCTTGAAGGAGGCAAGTGAGAGGGACCTGAGCAATGTTGCAGAGGTGGGGAAAGATGGAGCGAGTCAAGGCACAGATGTGGGGTTTAAAATGACACTTGAGGATCAAACAGGACCCAGGTTCTGTATTGGCTCCATGAAATGTATCAATAGCGGGAGATGATGTAGGCTACCAAGGTATAGAGGTGCTGACAGAAGCCAAGCAGAATACTGTATACTGTAAAGTGGGAGCTGAGGAAAGAAGTAGGGACAATACCAATTTGCTTGTAGATTTGCCAGATTTGTTAGAGGTGCAAGTCACCTTACGCTAACACCATTTACTGAATCCAGAACTCTAGATCTGTACGCCCGATCAGGTCCTATCTGGGCCTGAAACTGCCAAACGAATATTAAAAATGTAATGATTGACATTTTTAGTCGCAAACAAAATAATTCCCCCCCGAGGGAAAGTTTAAAAGGAAAGCTAAAGCAGACTTGAAATCAACCTGCAAAATCTTCACCACACAAGGTATTCTGAAACTCTGTGAGGCCCAGGGCTGTGGAGATCTAGTTGCAGCAAAATTGTGCCTGAAGTTTGCTCGTGGGTAATTTCTGATGCTATTGTGAGGCTACATCTGCTCCACGTCCACATTATTCTGAGTCACGAAAGTGTGCAGTGAACCAAGTGCAAACAAGAGCATGGAGGACAAAGTGACGGGCAAACCTCAAACTGCACATTTGCTAGACTGCACAGGAGCTAGACTGCACAGGAGAACCATCAGAGAGAGGCAGGGCTAGAAAGACAAAGGAGAAAATGGGACAGAGGACAGGAGATTATGGGTCAATTATGTAAAATAAAAGATGGGGTTTGGCAAATTGGAGAGAAGAGATGTTAATCCAGCACCTTGACATGAAAGGTGCGATACAAGTGTCATTTTGTTGTGTTGTTGTTGTTAATATCGTCAAACAAAGAGCGGGTAAAATTGCAAAAGAACAGGCAGAACAGATGGTCACAGAAGAAGAGGGGGAGGGGGAAAGTGAGCTGTTAATGGCCTGAAATGATTGAAATCAATATTGAGGCCAGGAGATGGTCTCCAGCAGATGGATCCTCGTGCTGTTCCTCGAGCTTGTGCTCAGTTCACTGGGACCGTAGCTGGAGAGGTCAGACTGCGAGCGGGAAGGAGAGTTGAAATTTCAAGAAACCGGTAGATCAGGGTTGTACTTACGGACAGAATGGAGGTGTTTGGTAAATCGGTCACCCAACCTGTATTTGGTCTCCTCAACGTAGAGGAGACCACATCGCGAGCAGCGGATCCAATATACTACATTAGTGGTGGTACATGTAGATTGAGGTCTCACGTAAAAACTGTGCTTGGGGCCTTGGACATTGGTCTAGGGGGAGGTGAAAGGATAGATGTTGCATCTCCGGATCTCCGGTACTGGCAACGGGAAGGTGTCAGGGGAAAGAGAGCAACTGTTGGTGTTGATGGAGGAATGAACCAGAGAGTCACAGAGGGAACAGTCCCTTTGGAACGCTTACAGGGGCGGGCAGGGGAATTGTACCGGAATGCTTTGGACCGGAAATGGCGGAGAATTATGATTCTATGGTTCTACAATGATTATCCATTTGATTTTGAGGCTGGTGGGGTGGAAGGTAGAGTGGATGCAGCATAAGCAGCAACAAGTCTGTGTCTAAATTAAAATAAGACTCGCGTCACGGATCCAAAATGCAATAGTTAGCTAGATTAAATTAAACTAGCTCATTAATATTATTGTGCAGTTCATGATAATGGAAAGTAAAACAGGATACTAACAAAATGTATGATGTCACACAGCCCCTTTTAAACTCTCAGCCTCTTCACTGTCAAACTTCACTCTAGTCACACTCAATGCAGCTTTGTATCCCATGGCACTATTGGAAAAAGAATGTAGTTTCATCGGGTGACCTAGAAAACAATCCTCCAGATGAAATTGGTCATTCACTTCATAGCTGTTCTTGGGATATTACAGTATGCAAACTAGGCGTTGTGTGCACCTACAAGATACACAGTCATTACACTGTATAGCAAACCCTGTGAAATGTTTTAAGATGTCCTCTTGACTTGAAAGGTGATTATATCACATGCAAGTATTATTATCAGTTTATTATATCACATGCACCTATTGAAAGAAAAAAAATCTAAATATCTTAAAGACCTCACAGGTAATTATTAACAAATGTGGTTACTGTTTCAATGGGCAAACGTTTGTGTAATGGTAATATGTGTGATAAAAATAATCCTTGCATTTGATATAGCGCTTTTCACATCTTCTAGATGTCTCAAAACGCTTCACAGAATATAATGTAAAGTAAATTGACTATATTTGTGGGTGGAACGCGGCAGCCAATTGCGCACAGCAATGTCCCCACAAACAGTCGTGGATTGAGTGGCCAAATTATTGTTTTTTTTTGGAGAGATTATTATTAGGCGTGTGGAGTGAGGAAATTTGCCCAAGGTTTCGCCCTGCTGGGAATTGAACCCAGGTCTTTTGCTTGTTAGAGTGCTCTAACCACTGAGCTACAGGACTCCACAGTTGTTTGGATCTGGAATTCATTGCCTGAAAGGGTGGTGTAAGTTGATTCGATAATAACTAAAGAGAGTAGATAATCATTTTGGGAGGACAAGTTTGTAGGGCCATGGGCAGAGTGCAAAAACCCACAAAGTTATCAGCTAAATGAATAATGAATTCACCTGGAATATTGTTAGTCAATTGCCATGGGATCTTCAACAACAACAGCCACCACGACAAAATTACTTTTGTATAGCTCCTTTAACATCAGGAGGACATCCCAAGACGTCCTCAATATTTCATACCCGAGCTGCGGTCGGGATCGGGGAGGGTGGAGGGAAAGGAGGGGATTTGGGTTGACCGATGGGTCCCTTGAAGAGAAGGGTTTTGACACAGGACTTGAAGGAGGCTACGGAGGGGGCAAGATGGAGGGACTGTGGGATGGAATTCCAGATCGGTGCCCACCGAGAGAAGGGAGCAGGCAGGGGGTTAGGAGGTCGCAAAAGTAGGGTGGGGAAATGCCATGGAAGGCTTTGAAAGTAAGGATCAGGATCTTGAATTGAATCCTATGGGTGATTGGGAGCCAATCGAGTTGGTTGAGAATGGGGGAGATGGGGTTGTGGAGCTTGGAGCAGTAGAGGAGACGGGCTGCAGAGTTTTGGATGATCTGCAGCCTATGGAGGAAGGAATTGGGAAGGCTGACAAACAGGGCGTTGGTGTTGTCGAGCCTGTATGTGATCAAGGCATTAATGATCTTCAATGTTCACTCAAAGAACAGGCAGACGTGGTTTAGAGTCTGATCCAAAGACAACATTTCCAACTGAGCAGCAATGGAGTATCAAATTGTGAACTCTAGATACAATGTAGTTAGACCTCTAACTTTCTGAGGCAAGGTGACACTCTGCACTTAATCCTAAAGGGTAAACTTAGTACAGAATTGGGCCAGAACAACTGACGAAGGGGTGGACAGAGAAGGGAAACTCCTTCTGAAAGTGAGGGACAAGACAATAAGATTAATATTGACGACAGCTGTAATAATAGATGGTACAATAGTCTGACATTAGGAGCTATAACAGAAGTCAAATGGTGAGAGGAAAAGAACAAGACGGGCAAATAAGGAACAGGTTCTGGAAACTGAAATTTATCGCAAGCTGGCCAACAAAAAGCTACAAAACTCTGCTGGCCTCAGGAAATAGGCTCAATCTGCAATAACACTCAGCAGGCAATTAGTGTGCCATGTATTGAAAATTGGTATTTGAGCATTTCAGATACATTCATTCTATTCTCTGTTGTGCCAAGCACAATCACAATCATATTATTGCTAATATTTCTTAACATAATAATAGCTCAGTGAGACGGTAAATTCACACTGATGGAAATATGACCCGTTTTGGTTGAAACTGTGAAAAAAAATGTTTTGACGTCCCCAAAGCTGCTGAAACTCTGGTCCATTGGTTTGTCGCTTCTCGGCTGGACTACGCAAATGCCCTCCTCGCCGATCTCCCCTCCATCACAATCCATAGAATTCAGCTCATTCAGAACTCTGCCGTCCACATTCTCACCCACTCAAGCTTCGCTCCCCCATTACCCCAGTCCTTGCCGGACTTCACTGGCTCCCTGTCCCGGAGAGGATCAATTTGAAGACTCTTGTCTTCAATCCCTCCACTCCTCTGCACCCCCTACCTCTCTGATCTCTCTCCCCAAAATAGCACCCGTTGCCTTCGCTCCTCTGGGTCTGGCCTCCTCCATGTCCCCCCGAATCCTCCGCTCCACCCTCAGCGGCCGGGCCTTCAGCCCCGAAGCTCTGGAACTCCCTTCCTCACTCCCTTCCCCTCGCCCCCTCTCTTCCCAGTTTCAGGTCTCGGCTAAAGACCTTTCTCTTCGACCGCGCCTTTGGTCGCCTTTCTTCTCCTGCCCCTGGCTCTGTCCTGGGATCAGTTATTGTGAAACGCTCTGAGACGCTGTCCGGTGTGGAGGGCACGATATAAATCGAAGTTGTTGTCGTTTTAAATGGCGTAACGTTCAGACGGGTGGTACATAGATACATTTCATTATATGTGGCTATTAATTCAAAATGGTTCAAGGAAGAGATTGATAACCTGGATTCCAGCTTTGTCTTATTTCTTTCTGTTTATTGAGGTGAAGGGTTTTCTGTCCAGGTTAGGGAATGGAACATTTTAAGTATCTTATGTCAACTTCAAACTCACTTAAGTCAGACACTAGCTAAATGTTTCTCTAAGAAAAATTCAGATTGCAACTCCACCTGAAGGATTTTAAATGCCAATATTCCCAATCTTCAAAATAGGACTGAGCCCTGAGAGTGTTATACTGGAAGCTATTAATCCTCATATTAAGACATACTGTATAAAGAGCATTGTCTGAAAGTATTTTTAAAATAAACTTAATTGGGAAGTCGTTTTCCCACTTTAAAAAAAAATGCCAAAAAACTAAATTAAGAATGAATTTAAGTATTTTTTTCAGAATTGTGCAAATCTTAAATTTTCAGGCAATGATCTTAAATTAAGCTCACGTACGATTTGGAGTTTCCAAATTGCTAAATGGTTCTGTGTCTTATCTGGACAGTTATTCTCGTGTTCATCCTGTGGGTTGAATCAATAGTATCTGTGAGCAGACATACTGTGCAGAATTTACGTCAGTGATATCAGCAGTTTCCCGCAGCTCCCATGACATCATGACATCACTGGAGTTGAATTTTATGGCATCGCTGTCAAGGCCAACATTTTATCCGCTAATTTTTCTCCCTCTCTACCTTTCCTCCTGAAGGAGTTTTAGCTAATAGTGAGTGTGGGTAGATAATGGAGTGTTAGATTCCATCACCCTGGGTAGGATCAATTAACTCTGCACCTGAGATGTTACGATGTCTTTATCCATTGGACTTTCATGGAAAATAATGCATGATTCCAATCAAAATATCTAGATTACAAGAAAGGTTTTGGATGAAGCATGGCCGTCAGTCTATTTTACATCCTGCTTCCATCCTTACCATCTTTCCTTTGCAGCATAAGGCTATTTCTTAAACGTGTAGAGAGCCCTGGCCTCTACCGTTGTTCCTATTGATTATTCTCTATGTAAATAAATAGTTACTGTCCAAACATTGTTTTTCACAACCCTGAATCTAGGATCTATTGCCCTGCTTTCTTGGTGTTTCTGAAAGTATCAACTTGGTTTCTTTTCTCTGGGTTGAAAAAAATGTGACACCTAATGAATCTAATAATAACAATCCTTACATTTGATATAGTGCCTTATCATGTTGTTCGGACTTCTCAAAGCCTTCACAGAAAATACTGACAGTAAAGTGAATTGGCTGTATATTTTGTCAGCAAACTGATCTACCTTCATCAAGAACACTAAGTTCCTAGGATTCAAACCCTAATGCCCCATTTTCTTGCCAACACCTCACTATTAAAGCTGATTTTGGCATTGTCATGTTGGTTCATTGAATATTGGCTTATCTCAGAAGTTAAGTCTATGTTCCCAAACATTGAAATACAGAAGCAGAAATTTCACAGTCACTGATCCATCTAGCTCCACAAATCAAAGCAATTACATGCCTGTACCTTTTATTTCCTTTAAGAGAAAAGAATAATTTTATGTGTCATTTCAAATGTCGAATAGCTTAATACCTGGCACAGGAGAAGAGAGATTTACATAATCTAGTATATGAGCATTGTATTAATTGTTTCCCCAGTACAGTATTACAGTTCCCCCATTGCATTGGCAGATGCTCAGTTAAAAGTATCATATTTAATTCAGTCAATAACATAATAATCTTACCAATTATCGTGTCAAAGAAAGCGTACAGGATACGCTATAAACTGCCGTGACTGTCTGTGTTTTGTAGAATAGAAGCCAAGGATCGTCTGTAACAAGTGCATGAGACCATTCTCTGGTGATTCATCCACTGGCCTCTTCTCCTTATGGGGAATCACTAGGGTCCCCAAGATGGTATGGATCAGACTGAGGCAACATCTGATCATAACAATCATGATAACAATAATATTCCTTGCATTTGATATAGACCTTTTCACGTCTTCTAGACGGCATCACGCTGTCATACTACAGGCTAAACTGAGAGCACACCTTACCTCAACTGGATGCTAATGCACCAGACTAAGAATAAAATGTATTTATTTTTGATGATATGTGCCAAACTCGGAACAGCCCTGGGCCCTCTGGACTGAGAACACCTCTGCCCTAGAATAGCGTAGCTCAGACAGAAATCTGATGTGGTTGGGAAGATGGAATTAGATAATTGTTTGGGGAAGACAAGCTTGCAGAGCCATGGAGAGAGCGGTGGGTGGTGGGGGGGGGGAGTGGGATTGATTTGAACAGCTGTTTTCAAAAAGAGGTGGCACAAACACAATGGCCTCCTTCTGAGCTGTATACTTCTATGATTATATGATTCTATAGCTGCTGGATTTCACTTGGGGAACATGAGACACATCCCATGTGAAAACCGTGTATTATCTCATTGTGAGGGCTAATGAGGTAATTGAAGTCAGTGGCTTATTTCAGACAACTGGTCTTAGCGCAGGGGAAGATACCATACCATAAGCGCTCTGAGACGCCGTCCGGCATGGAGGGCGCTATATAAATCAAAGTTGTTGTTGCCGTTGTTACCTGGGATTGAACGGATGTAGCTGCATTTTATTTAACAATAGTAATACTTCTGTTTGATATAGAGCCTTGTCACGTCATTGAAATGTCTCAAAGTGCTTCACAGGATGTATTGCCACTGTCTATTTTGTGGCAGATCTATATTCTCAATGGCAAGTCTCTTTCATCCAGTGAGTCTTTCGTCATGTTAATCTGAAACCTATTTCAGCATTCCACCTCGCCATGTCTGCACATTAGTGTTCAGTCTGTCATTCTATTGGTGCAGTTTTTTCTGGTCATGCAGTGTTTGCGGAAACTACACCCTTGACATGATCTACACACGTGTTGACAGAAATTCTGCAGGAATCACGTTCCAAAATATTGCAAATGAGACCCCAACCTATTGTATAATGTGGTGCAAAGAGTCTGAAGGCTCCACAAATCTCTGGTCTTCAACTTAGAAATGTCTTAAAATTCCCAGTGAAAATGTATCCTAAGGGTCTCGAGTCATTCTCTTAGATTACTTGACCTCAGAGTTCATTTACACTAATTTAAGAAGAGTGAAGTAATAAAATAACATGTGAATTTGATACCAAGGCCTTATATTGAACTGCGTCAATGCACTTTACAACAGCTGTTCATTTGCACCGGCTAAGAACCTTAATCAGCGATAAGATGGATTATTAAAATTGTATTTATCAAACTTCTTTTTAACAATTATTGTATCACGTTCTTGACAATTACTTTGTTGAATGTGTTTTCATCTCTAAGTGTATTTGTGTGGAGTACTGTGACCTATTGGTTAGAGCACTCACTTTGCAACGCGATAGGTCCTGGATTCAAATCCTGGCCGGAGAATTATGTTGGGAAAGTTTCCTTACTCTCCATGCCTCAGCTTACCTAGAGTAAACTGGAACCCAGTTGTTGGTCGATTGGCCGATTCCTTTTCAGGGATAATAATAATGTGGTTACTCAAACCATGAATGTTTGTGGGACACTGCCGATAATTACAGTATCAGTATTTTACATCCAATATAATCTACAGGGGATTGATCTGAACCGCTTTGATCATCAGGAACGGTTGAATAATTGTGATATTTCTTGTGGTACCTGCGACTGAAAACTACTCTCTGGATGTTTCCTCAATAAACGCTTAAAAACAGGATGCAATTTGGTGATTCATCTTATTGTTGATATGGGACTTAGCTGGTGCAAATTAACCACTGTTACATAACATATTAACAACCATTACACTTCAGAGCAACTCATGCTGTAAAGCCATTTGAGACATTTCAACACGATAAGGCCCTATATCAAATCCATATATTATTTTCATTACTGTACTACACTTTTTCTTAGACTTGTGTAAATGTACTCCGAGGTCAGGTAGTCTAAGAGAAAATGACTAGGGAGCCTTGGGATAGGATTTGACTGGAAATTAAACAATTTTAAAGTGTGCCTCTATAAATTAGTAAATGTGAGTATCTATTCAAGTGTAACAGATTGAAAGAACAGATTTTGAAGCAAGTCAAACCAATATGTGTGTAGCTTATTTAGACATCTACAGCACCACCACCAACAACAACAACAACAAAATTGCACTTGTATAGCACCTCTCACATCGGGAGGACGTCCAAAGCGCTGAACAGTCTGGTCGGGACCCGAGCGGGGGAGGATGGGGGAGGGGGTGGGGGGAGGGTCGGGGTAGGGGAAGGAGAGTGGGAGAGGGGGAAGAGTTAGTGGGGCAGCCGAAGGCGCGGTCGAAGAGGAAGGTCTTGAGACCGGCCTTGAAGGAGGAAAGGGAGGAAGCGAGGGGGAGGGGCTGTGGGATGGAGTTCCACAGTGTGGGAGCAGAGAGGCTGAAAGCCCGGCCACCGATGGTTGGGGGGTTAGGGGGGTGGACACGGAGCAGGCCTGAGGCTGCTGAGCGGAGGGTGTGGGCACAGGCTGGTAGGGAGACAGTAGGTCAGAGAGATAGGCGGGGACAAGGCCGTGAATGGCCTTGAAAGTGAGGACGAGGATTTTGAATTTGATTTGGAAGTTGGAAAGAAAAATTGGCAGGTAAGACAACTAACGAGCAGTGGGCAGCGTTCAAAGAGGAGATAGTTCAGGCACAGGTCAAAAGCATCCCCACAAAGGTGAAATGTAAGGCATCCAAACCTCCCTGGATGACTAAGGAAATCGGGGCCAAAATAAAACAAAAAAAAGAGGCTTATGATAAGTGTCAGGCTCAAAATTCAGAAGGGAACAAAGCAGAATATAGGAAGTGTAGGATAGAACTAAAAAAGGAAGTTAGAGGGGCAAAGAGACTGCATGAAAAACAATTAGCGAGTAAGATTAAGGGGAACCCTAAGGTTTTTTACCAACATATTAAGAGTAAAAGGTTGGTCAAGGAGAGGGTCGGGCCAATTAGGGACCTAGGAGGAAATCTCATTGTGGAGGCAGAGGGCATGGCTGATGTACTGAATGAGTACTTCGTCTCTGTCTTCACAAAAGAAAATGATACAGCCAATGCCATGGTGTTAGAGGAGAGGGTAGGAGAAATGGATAGAATAATTATAACCAGAGAGGAAGTGCTAAAAAGGTTGACGTCGCTCAAGGTGGATAAGTCACCTGGTCCGGATGGGATGCACCCTAGGTTACTAAGTGAGGCACGGGAGCAAATAGCAGGGACTCTGGCCACGATCTTTCAATCTTCCTTGGACACAGGGGTCGTGCCAGAGGACTGGAGGATAGCTAATGTTACTCCCTTGTATAAAAAGGGGCAGAAGGACAAGCCTGGTAACTACAGACCAGTCAGTCTAACGTCGGTAGTGGGCAAACTTCTAGAGTCCATAATCAGGGACAAGGTAGATCTTCACTTAGAAAGATATAGGCTAATAAAGGACAGTCAACATGGATTTGTTAAAGGCAAATCTTGCCTTACAAATCTGATAGAATTTTTTGATGAGGTAACGGAATGGGTGGATAATGGTAGCGCAGTTGATGTAGTTTACATGGACTTTCAAAAGGCATTTGACAAAGTGCCACATGAGAGACTTATTATGAAATTAAAGGCCCATGGCGTAAAAGGGACAGTGGCAGCGTGGATCCACAACTGGCTGCAAGACAGAAAGCAGAGAGTTGTAGTGAGCGGCTGTTTTTCAGATTGGAGGGAAGTGAGCAGTGGTGTGCCACAGGGATCGGTTTTGGGACCATTGCTGTTTGTAATCTACATCAATGATCTGGACTTGGGTGTACGGAGTACAGTTTCCAAGTTTGCAGATGACACTAAGTTAGGGAGAATAGTAAACAGTGAGGAGGATAGTAGCCATCTGCAAGAGGATATAGACAAATTGGTAAAGTGGGCAGACACATGGCAGATGAAGTTTAATGCAGAGAAGTGTGAGGTGATGCATTTTGGGAGAAGAAATGAAGGGAGGCAATATAGGCTAGATAGTACCATTTTAAATGGTGTAAAGGAACAGAGAGACCTGGGGATTTGTGTTAGTGACTCGTTGAAGGTGGCAGGACAGGTAGACAAGGCTGTTAAGAAGGCATATGGGATACTAGGCTTTATAAATAGGGGTATAGAGTACAAAAGTCAGGAAGTGCTGACTAACCTCTATAGGACTTTGGTGAGGCCTCAGCTGGAATACTGTGTTCAATTCTGGTCACCACACTACAGAAAGGATGTGAAGGCATTGGAAAGGGTACAACGAAGATTTACTAGGATGGTGCCAGGATTGAGGGACTTCAGCTATGAGGAGAGGCTAGATAGGCTAGGGTTATTCTCTCTGGAGCAGAGAAGATTGAGGGGAGACCTAATAGAGGTTTATAAGATCATGAGGGGTTTCGACAGGGCAAATAGAGAAAAACTATTTCCACTCGTGGGTGAATCTGTGACTCATGGTCACAGATTTAAAATAGTTTCAAGGCGAAGTAGAGGGGAGCTGAGGAGAAATTTTTTCACTCAGCGAGTTGTTCGAATCTGGAATGCATTGCCTGAAAAGGTGGTGGAGGCTGATTCGATAACAACTTTTAAAAGGGAATTAGATCTTTATTTAGGGAGAACGGGTCTATTAGGCTATGGGGAGCGGGCAGGGCAGTGGGATTGAATCGCTCTTTTCAAAGAGCCGGCACAGACTAGATGGGCCGAATGGCCTCCTTTTGTGCCGTAAAATTCTATGAATCTATGATTCTATGATTCTCTGGGTGACGGGAGCCAGTGGGGACGGGCGAGGGGGGGAGTGATGTGGTCGCGAGTCACCAGTGTATATATCTAGCTACTTTCAAAATATTAAATATATCAATTGCCAGGATTATAATTATTATACTGTACAAGGAAATATCTCATGACAGATTATCACTGCATTTCATTCACAGGCCATATAAAATCAGGTGAATTTGTGAAACTCCAGATTGTTTAACTAACCATACAACCTGCACTGCAAACCATGGCTGATTGCTTGTTGGAGAGGACATATCCTTACTGAAGTTCAATGATGTTCTATTATTATTATTATTGTTATCCTTGCTCTCAGAGGTACAAAACCATCCATGTTCCATGGAATAATATTTGTTGAAGGATGTTTACAGTAATCTGTATATATATGGCACCTTTCTCAAGTGGTAGATTCTCGGTGCTCTGAGCAATGGCAGAGACTGACCCTAAACCTGGGGGAAAGGATAAGTGACGATAGGTACGTTCGAAGAGGTTCAGTGCATAGAGGCTGGAGGCCTGGCCACGGATAGTGGAGCAGAGAGGTTTGGGGACACGCATAAGGCCAGAGACAGCCGAGAGAAGGCGCTTAGAGGAATGGGTTGTGAGCAAGTACGAAAAGTAGGGAGGAGCCAGGCCATCGAGTGATTTGTCAAATACTGTCCTGACTGTCAATCATGGCTTGCTGGGTGAGAGATAACTTTCTCCAGTTGAACATCAACGAGATGGAGGCCCTCCTACTTGACTTCCCTCAGCGGCTCCGCACCTCAACTGCAGACAGCTCATTTATACGGATGCCTCCTCCACCTTGCCAAACCAGTGTGAAACCTCTGTGTCTTGCTCGACTCTCAACTGTCCTTCAGATCTGTTACAAAAAAACAAGATTTCTTTCCTGTATTTCAGTCAGAGTGAGGATCTGATCAACTGACATCCAAAACATACTTACATTTAACAAGAAACTAACCACCTCAAAGTTTCTTTTCATAGTGCAGGTAAAGTGAACATTTTTTAATATGTTGGATTAAATATTGGAGGAATTCTATCAGTACAGTGAGTGCTAAACAATGAAAAGCTAATTCACAAACTTTCCCTTTAGTGTTTTGGGAGATCTGGATTAATTCATGTACAATCATAGAGTACAAGTTAGTTATTAAAACCGGATTTGTTTGGCAGTACAAAGTTCAGATTGCCTTCATCAGAAAAAAAAGTTGCTAAAAATGTGTGATTACACTTAAACGTGGGATTAGTCTATGAATGTAAAATGTGAATGCTAACAAGGCCCTGGTTAATCTGAACGCTATGGCTACAGGGACATTGCCAGTGTCTATGTCTCAAAATAATTCCCCGCTTTGGAAACACGGAGATGGCAAACTAAATGCAAACAGCGTCTGGTTTCAGACGGTTATGCAGACTCTGTTCTTTCAGCTCCTTTAAGCTGTCTGCCAGAGAATGTCGGGAATGTGGGTTTGCATGTGTCCAACAACATTCTCCAAACATCCCATCACAAAAAAAATGTTTTAACAGTTTACAAATTAAAAGCCCACTCACACATGCCGTGTTAGAAAATCAGAGTGGGCACTTCTGAGCTTTGTCTCTCCACCAGAGCTGCCATTTTCGGTGAGTTGATGGATGTGCCTAGATACCAGTAATAAATCTCTATAAGCAGTCAATAAGCCACGGTAGTCAATTCGTCTGAAAATTACCTGCAAATACATTTTTTCCATTCTTACAGGGGACTAAGGTTACTTTATGTATGACTTATCCATTTCAGCCAGGATTTTCCTCGTAAACAGGACTATAAATAACTAATATTACAGAAATCTCAGCCATTTATTCCTGAAAAGTGGGTAGGTTTGCCTTTTAGGTTGTTTCGTGAAGGGGCACCGGGAAGTTTTATGCCCATTAGCATGAGGTATGTTAGGAGGTCAAAGAATGAAGCACTATTTCCATATACTTGTGCCTTTTGTTGGTAGGAAGTTCTCAGTCAGACAGCAGAGATCCCTTTACTCTGCTTAGAAATGTGCATTAACCCCACTACCAGAGGAGCGTTCTCCAAATTTACCATAAAAAAAATCTACTTATAGTTTCCCTGATTATATACCCTCTTTGTTCCAACGTTCTCTCCTCTTCTCCTCAAACAACTGACTTCGACAGATATACAGCTACAAGAGAACATTTTGCAGTGTGTGTGGGGGGGGGGGGGGGGGGGGGCGGGGGGGGGCGGGGGGGGGGGCGGGGGGGTGCAGGGGCGGAGGGGAGAGAGAGAGAACCACAGTGTTATCTTTTCATATCTGGAAGAGTTGTGAAATCGAGGTCTATCTGTTCACATGGGCTTTGAAGATCTTCTACTTAAGATCTTAAGAGAAGGGAGTTTCTCCTAGTGATGTAGCCAACGATCGCCCAGATAAAATTGATTGCTGAGGGTAAATTACTCGTAGCCACTGCATTTGCGAACAAACACACATTCATTTCATTCCACAGTCCATCTTTTGAAGAGCTTTCAGGACATTTTGACGTGATATACGCAAAGATTATTTATTATTATTATTTATCATTCATGCATATACTATCCAGTATTATTCAATGGATAAGCATTAGAAGCTGGAAACGTGGCTAAGCTCGGCTTTCTCTTGACCAAAGGCTATAGAGAAAAATAATATATTGGGAAAAATAATAATTCAAAATGTACAGAATATGGAAAATGTCGCAAACCAACACAGAGGATATGTTAGGGAGGTTCACGTTGCATGCAAGTAGCAGAGCCATCATCTTCACATTGAATTACTTTTTGTTATGTATCTCAATGTAATATTATAATTCAAAATAGATTATGGGGGCTATTTGAACAATATTAAAAATGTGAATTGAATTACACGAGCAGGCAGTAAGAATTACAATGGATACACCTGCATCCTCATCAGAATATAATCATCTTGTTTAAAGGAAACTTAATCAGTTGCCTTTATTTGCTTGTTTTGATTTATTGTGGTGATTTGAATTTGTCAGAGTTGTCATAATCAGGCCCTTATGTTGTTAAAACTGAGGGAAATTGTGGGATCACGTGTATCCACCAACATTAAATAAAGTTACCAAAACATTACACAATTGTAATAAATTATCCATCCCATTTTCTGCCCTGTAACTTTGGACTATCAGACCAAATGAATAACAAACGCAAACATATTTTAAACGAGCAATTTTCCACAGTCATTTATAACAAAATAAAGTTGATATGACTTCTAGCGCATTCTTTTTGAACCCTTGTTTGAAAACAGTAGTGTTTTGTTTCACTGCAATTTAGCTTCAGGTCCATCACATTGTTCTCATGGTTCACTGAGTGGCATACATTGTATAGCACTGTGGGAGCCAGTAAACTAGGCTGAATGGTTTACAGTTGGGCTTGATAACTAGTTCCATTGGGAGCTTAGTTGGGTGTCTGCAGCTACACTGTCAATTTGGCTGCATTTTTGTAGCCTCACCGGCTACTCACAATGGTGAGTGGGGAGATGCCCCCAGCATGTAATTCCTGATGTATATGGGATCTTTTCTAGATTCCAGGCATCCAGACCTATAACCAACAGACAACCAAGTTCCTATTTACTGCTAGAGGTAAATAGGGGTGTGTGGAGGAAGGAAACTTGCCCAGCGTTTCTTGGAAATGTTCCCAACTTAGCCCTGGAATCAAACCCAGATCCCCTCACTTGCAAGCCAAGTTCTCTAAACACTAAACTACAGGACTCCATGAAGGAGGGAGTTCCAGAGGTTTACAAGTCATGCATCCAGTCATACAGACCATAATGTCACAAGCTGAATTCACATTTGAGGTAGTAAACAATAATCCTTGCATGTGTTATAGTGCTTTTCATGTCCTCTAGATGTCTCAAAGAGCTTTGCAGAATATACCCTTAAGTGAAGTGACTCTATATTTTGTGGCTGAAATGCCCACAAGAGTATTTTAAGAGAAGTTTAAGACAGTATTTCTAAGGTTAAGGCATTGAGGAATTTCACCCTTCAAGATTGGGATCCTGGTTAATTTTTCCCATTCACAGGGATATTGAGACTAATTAGAGTGCCTGTGGAGTCCTGTAGCTCAGTAGTTAGAGCCGTTCGTTGCCTTGACAATATTTTTCTATATCAAATGAAGACTGATTAATTATTATCATTATTAATAATAAAAATTTAAGATGATGCAGAATTTGGGGAAATGGTGTCAGTGTGTTGAGATCACTCCTGCCATAGAATCAGAGGCTGTGAGTTCAAGCGTTGGCACTTTGAACTAACATTGGCTGATACTTTGGTGCATAACTAACATTGGCTGATACTTTGGTGCATTGCTGGGGACGTGCTGCATTGATGTTCCTTCTGTCCTTTGAAATTTCGTCTGCGGCCCGTGTCCTCTACCGTTCCAAACTCCGTGACCCCATCTCCCCCCTCCTCGCCTGACTCCACCGGCTCCCCATCACCCAGAGGATCCAATTCAAGATCCTGGTCCTCACATATAAAGCCCTCCACAACCTCGCCCCACCCTACATCAGTGACCTCCTATCCCCTGACCAACTTGCCCCCCCACTCCGCTCAGCAGGCTCTGGCCTGCTCCATGTCCCCCGACCCACCCGCCCAACCATTGGCGGGCGAGACTTCAGTCACTCTGCCCCCAACCTCTGGAACTCCATCCCGAAGTGCCTCCATCTCGCCCCCTCCCTGGCCTCCTTCAAGTCTCACCTTAAAACTCTTCTCTTCAATGGTCCCATCGGCGACTGCTTCCAAGTCGCCATAGAGTGCTTTATGCCACTCTACTTTTGCAACCATTAAACCTTTTACTGACCTGCCCATTCCCTAAGCTGAGTGGCCTGCTTCATGTCCTTGCTTTCTTCAAGACCCATCTCAAAATCACCCTCTTCAACCAGGCCTTTAGTCACCTTCCCACCTACAGTCACCTTTACTCTCTGCCCTTAAACCCTTAATTGTCCAGCTCCTTGGGATGTAAAAGGTGTTATATAAACGCAACTTGTTATTGTGGTTGTGATCGGCCGTTTCAGCACAGTCTTCTGATTTGGGAAAGTTTAGTTTTACTTGAAGCAATGGCTTAATCCACAAAGTCCTAGTCAAGTGGAGATGCTGGTGAGTACTTCTATCAAATGTACCGTGAATATTAACCTGACTCACTAGGCAGCATGTCTCAGCCGAATCAGAACAATGTGGGTTCAAGCCACAATCAGTCTAAGCTGCCATTGTAATGCAATGCTGGAGAAGTGTTGCTTTATCAGTGGTGCTGTTCCTTTGAATGAGATGTTGAATTAAAATCCAATCTGCCTGTTCAGGTGGATTTTAAAGATCCTGTGGCTCTATTTGAAAGACGTGAAAGGCGCTCTATAAATGTAATTTGTTGTTGTTGTTGTTGTTGAAAAGGAAGTTTCTCCCGATGTCCTGGCCAACAAATAAAATTGGTAACTCACTGTTTGTGAGACACCGCTGTACACAAATTGGCTATTGTGTTTTGCAGGTAGACAATCAATCCACTTCAGGGTATATTCTTTGTGGAGGTTTGAGAGGTCTCGACAACGTGATAAACTCCTGCCTCAAATGCAAGGATTATTGTCATCTATTGACCAGGCAGACAAATTGGCATAAATCAGCCAACTGAGACAATGGAGAACTACAATGTGAGCATCGCGCTGGAAGTCATGTTCACTAACATGTCGGCTGGAGTGAGTGCCTGACTAGGTCTCTCCCTAACGCAACATGAAAAGGGGGGAAAAAAAATTGCGTGTTTAGGTCGTCAGAAGGCTGTTACACGCTGTCATTTATATTTCTAAACAGAGGACCATTATGTTCAGCTGCCAAGTTCATATTAGTCATTTAGTAGCTCAGCTGAAGGGAGGATTCCATAAACCAAGCCACTCCTTTGGCATTCCAATCACTAATCCTAAAAGCACATAGTGCTGGATTGCTCTCAGTGAACATCTGTCTTATCGCAGTGTACAAACCTAATCAAAATACCATTGCTAGCAGCCTTTCAACAACACCAGGAGCTCTCAGTGTTTTCTAAAGGTACCCTCAGGAATGAAGGGCTGAGAGTACTGACAAGTCGGCTGTTTCTGTGTTGTACCTGCTGCTAACAGTGCCAAACAGTCCCACGTTGGGCACACAATAAGATTCCAATAATGCCAAGCTCGCCTGGAATTCCCAGGCTGTAAGATTTCTATTCCGGTGGCCTCTGCCCCTGAAGGAAAGAGGTTATTGTATGCGGTTTGGTTTATTCTAAACAACCAGGATTGCTCTTTATTGCAATGTCACAGAGAGAGTCACAACATAACGCAGAACAAAGAAACAAGAACTGGGGGGCTCAAACAGCAGCTTCCAAGGACGAGGTGGAAGAAACAGTCGAGGTGCGGGCAGACAACGAGAGGAATCAATGTTAATTAAGAACATTTTGTATTTGGCCAACCATGAAAAGGTGTCTTGTTACTCAGGTGATTGCGCTTCCTCATTGGCTTTCAGCAACTATGTGTGTTCATGCGTGCATAACTCAGCCAGTCTCAGCCGCATACCAGCAAGACACTGCATCTTTCAAAAGGGCAATCACACAGATTCACCGGCCTTCATATTTATACCAGTTCTGTAAAATTCTGCATTCTGCCCCCCACCCCCCCCACCCCACTGCGCTCTAGAACTTTATCCTGGAGTTCCTCTGCCTCACCTTTACCCCTCTCCCCCTTTAAAGCCACTACCCCCCCACCCGAAACTCTGGAACGCTCTCCCTCTTTCCCTCTGCCTTGCTCCCTTCCTTCCCCATTTTCAGGTCGGGCGTGAAGTCCGTGCCTACGGTCACCTCACGGCTCGGAGTTGTGCTCTGCCTCTATCAAACGCTCTGGGAGTCGTGCTATACAAATGCAAGTTGTTGTTGTTGCTCTAAGACGTACAATTTTGATCCCACTTTGGGTCATATTTCCTTCATTCCCCCTCTCGGCTCCCCCTCCCCCTCCAGCCCATTCATTTGTGCGAAGCTCCCCGATGCGAAGACCTTCTTCTTTGACCGCACATATAATGACCTTCACTCCCTTCCGTAGCTCTGGAGCAGGCAGTCACCAGACAGACAGCACTGACATTGTCTTTATCTCGTAACCCAGTGGCACTGATGGCAATAACCCCAAAAATATATCAATTTCAGAATATTAAATGGAGGCAGCACCACCCTGCCATTGTTTCTCACACGTGTTGATGCTGTTTTGGCATAAGAAGGAGAAAATCTTGAAAATGCACCCAGCAGGTTGATTAATATGTGAGTGTTACTTAGGGTCAGGTTACAGGGAATATTTTAGATCCTTCTCTTTCACGTACTGATTGGTTTGTGTGTTTCCACTGTTTTCTGGGATGTGGGAATGCTATTTTCAAATGTACTGCAATTGTTTTTGTCTGCAACGATTTGGCAATGAGGCCCTTTAGCTCCCACCTGCCGCTCATTGCCTTTAGGGAACGAGAAATACGCTTTTAAAAATTATCGAAAAATGATAGAGACTGGTGGATTTTTAGTAACTTGGTTTTGTGCGTCAAAGCATGGCAGATATCTCCGTCGTGTAAGTATGGCTTTTTGTGTGTGTTAGCCTGCCTCAGTCACTAGCACTTCTGCCTCTGAGTCAGAGGGTTTTGAGTTCAAGTTCCATGTCAGGGAGCCATGGGCTAAACCGACACTTCAATGCAAGGCTGTAGATATGCTGCAATGTTGGAGCTGCCGTCCAACACTAAACCAAGATCCAATTTGCTCTTCAGTCGGATATTTTAAGATCCCATGGCACTATCTGAAAAGAGAGGGGTGTTTCCCCTAATGTCCTAGTCAATAATCCCCAAATAAAATATGATATTGACTTCACGGCTGTTTATCATCTGATAAACAGATCAACAGCCATGCAGTGAATGTCCTATTTTATTTGGAAGATTATTGGCTTAGACAGCCATAGTATATACTGCTGTGTATATATCGGTTGCTGTTTTTCCACAAAAATACAGTCAATTCCATTTGATATGGAATCAGTTGAAGTGCTGGGAAACATCCTCCTTTCCTGAATGATGCCATATCAGACAAAATGATCAATAATAATAAATGTAAAGATTATTACTGTATTAAGGGTTCTTATTATTTTCTAGTCTCTTTCACTGGAGGAGGATTGAAAAGGCTTCGGTTTTGAATTGTAGTCTTTGTATCCACGCTGAATAATTTGCCGAATTTTGCAAGCGTCACTTTAAGTGGAAAGATAATTGCAGAATCTTGTAAAAATGTTGTTGCCTTCTGTGTCATGTAATTATTGAATCATATTACGAAAATTACACTAGAATTATGGATTGCCACAAAATCATTGCAATGAGAAAGGAAATGGTCCAAAAATCATAGTGATTCCATGGTATCTAAACAATAGATTTACTATTGTATTTGAAATGGTCAAAAATGTTTTAAATTTATTACTTCAAGCATCTGAAGAGCCATAGTGCACATGGGTGTCAATATCCACTTGAAAATTTATTCTGAAGGAGTAACCTTGAGGGTAAGGGATAGAGCGGCAGCTTGCGGACTCGGAGCTTGCTCTGTGCTGAGTTTGCTAGTCTCAGTTTTGTGAGGAGGCTAATCTATGTTGGCCTTCCCAGGGTTGGGGAGGTTACAATCAGTCAAATTTATTGGTCCAGGATCTTGTATGGGTTGTGTGTGTGTGTGTGTGTGTGTGTGTGTGTGTGTGTGTGTGTGTGTGTGTGTGTGTGGCAGCTGTTTGAGGGAGAGAGTTCAGGCCCAGCTATCATTGCCAAAGCTCTTGTATAAACAATGGCCACGTTGCGGAGGTATTGGAGGGCAGCCAACACCTGTGCAATAGCAGAGGGAAGACAGGGAGAGTGGTCTAGGCCGATGAGGAGAATGCTGTGAAAATGTAGTGAACACACACTAAAAAAAGTTAGTGAAAAAAACAACAAAATTGCACTCGTGTAGCGCCTTTCACGTCAGGAGGACGTCCCAAAAATGCTGGACAGTCATTGTAAAAAACACTGCAATGTGAATAATACAGTGGGATCCGTCTACAACAACAACAAAATGACCTTTGTATACACAGACTGTCACATCGGGAGGATGTCCCACACTCCTAACCACAGGAGATGCAGGAATCAAATGCAGGAACAAAAGAAAATTCCGCCCACAAAACACAGTCAATCCACTTTACAAAATATTGTGTGAAGAGCTTTGAGATGTCTCAATGACGTGATCGGCACTGTATCAAATGCAGATTATCATAGAAAGAAAGAAATCGGGTTAAAAAATGCATAGATTTCCAAAATCTTATTTAAAAACATTGTTCTCACAATTTCTCAATGTAGAACGCTCCAGCAAGGGTGTCGTTCTCTGGCCTATGTGTTGTTTAACACACACTGCCTCATTAAGATATATTTTGGGGCTTTAATATGAGAAATCTAGTTTCATTACGAACCCAAAAATGAATGATAAATGCCCTTTTCAGAGAAATCAGGAGTTTGTGATCGGTAATGAGATGATCTGAAAGAGGGCATCTCATTCTTCAAACCTAATTGTATGAAAAGTGTCCAGCCAGCGTGCTGCACTGCCCTCAAACAACCTGATCATTGTGGAGTCCTGTAGCTCGGTGGTTAGAGCACTCGCCTTACAAGTGTGAGACCTGTGTTTGAATCCAGGCAGGTCAGGGCCAAATCTTGGGCAAGTTTCCTTACTCCACACACACACTAATAATAATCCCTCTCCCACAAAAAAACAATAACAAATTGGTCATTTCAATCCATGACACAGTTGTGCGCAATTGGCTGCCGCGTTTCATCCACAAATATACAGTCAATTCACTTTACAGTATATTTTATCTAGAAGACGTGAAAAGTGCTATATCAAATGAAAGGATTATTATTATGGATGTGTGTATTTTTGAGCTCCTCATTACAGGAAAGATAATAACTCTTGAATTTGAATTAGTACCTTATCATGTCATTGAGAAGTCTCAAAACAGCCATGGAGTGAGTGGCCAATGCTTTTTTTTAATTGGGGGATTGTTGCCTAAGATACTGGGAGAAACTCCCTTCTCTTTTTCAAATAATGCAATGGGATCTTTGATATCCACCCAAACAGGCAAATTAGATGTTGGATTAATGTTTCAGGTGAAGGAAGGCACCTCCAACATTGTCAGCTTAGACAATGTGAATTGAAGACCTGACATGGGGCTTGAACCAACCATCCTCTGACTCAGCTATTTTGTTTGCAGCTCAGAAGGCTGAGAGGGGATAGGATAATAGTATACAAGATGATGGGAGGCTTAGATAAAGTGCCCAAGGAATTATTATTTCTGGAGGTCATGTATATTTAGGGGGTGGGGGGGGGGGGGGGGATGGGAGAGGGAGGGAGGGGGCTGGGATGAGAGAGCATAGTTTTAGAACCAGATCTAAAGGGTCTAAAACGGAGAAAAGGAAAACAATTTCACACATAAAGTTGTAGGACGTCCTCCCGGCATGAATGGCGCTCTATAAATCTGATGTTATTGTTGTGTAGGAGTGTGGAATTCTGTGCCACAGTCAATCGTTCCTAGAATTATAAGATTTTACAGCACAAAAGGAGGCCATTCGGCCCATTGTGTCTATGCCGGGTCTTTGAAAAGAGCTATTTAAAGTCAATCCCTCTCCCTGGCTCTCTCCCCATAACCTCACAAACTTGTCCTCCCCAAATAATTATCCACCTCTCTTTTAAAAGTTGTTATCGAATTGGCCTCCACCACCCTTTCAGGCAATGCTTTCCAGATTCGAACAACTCACTGCATGAAAAGATTTCTCCTCACCTCCCCTCTGCTTTTAGAAACTATTTTAAATCTGTGACCTCGGGTCACTGACACACCCACCAGTGGAAACAGTTTTTCCCTGTTTACTCTGTCGAATCCCCTCATGATTTTGAAAACCTCTATTAGGTCTCCTCGTAACCCTCTCTGCTCCAATGAGAATAATCCCAGCCTCACAAGCCTTTCCTCATAACCAAAGTCTCTCATTCCTGGTAAATCTCCTCTGCACCCTTTCCAATGCCTTAACATCCTTCCTAAAGTGTGGTGCCCAAAACTGAACACAGTACTGAAGCTGAGGCCTAACCAGCGTTTTATACAGGTTAATCATAACTTACTGACTTTTGTACTCTATGCCCCTATTTATAAAGCCTAGTATCCTGTATGCATTTTTAACAACCTTATCTACCTGACCTGCCAAAGATTGTACTACAGTACCTAGTCTATTTTGCCTCTCCTCATTCACCTCACATTTCTCTACATAAAACTTCATCTGCCATGTGTCTGCCCATTCTACCATTCTGTCTATGTCCTCTTGCAGGTTGCTACTGTCCTCCTCACTATTACTTTTCCTAACTTTGTATAATTGGGGCAGCATATTCAAAAACACACTAGACACATGATCCAGAGAAACAGGATAAGGGAAGGATATGGGAGAAAAGCCATGAGATGGGACTAGGGATAGGATTTGGAATTGGAATGCAGTATAATCAAAAGCCAGAGACTGAATGGGCAGAATGGCCTGTTTCTGAGACACTAAACCATGTGTGAATTCGGGCAGGTTGTTCTAATGTATTATGACATGAATCATTTACAAATCTTTTGAAAACATAAATCTTCTTGCACTATTTTCTTTTTCTTTTAGGCACCACATCTGAGCTTTGAGGGCATGTGTGCTTCCAGAACTGCCTCAGATCTCACTCAGGCAGACAGCTCTCACAGGTCAGCCCAGCACCCGAGCTGTAATCACCCATCCATTAAAACCATCATCACTGCCATTGGTGTGTAACCACTCGAGACACATTTCCCGTCTGACAGCTAAACCTCCCACATCAGCCATTTACTGAAAAACACGGGGGAGGAGTCACAAAGCTGCCAGACATCGGTAACAATAGTAAAGTTGCTGACTCCAGCTCCTGTAGTCCTGCAGGTTTCACCCGCAAATGTACAGTCAATTTTCCTACTCTCCTTCCCCCTACCCCGACCCCTCCCCTCCTGCTCTGGTCCCTACCTTGGGACGTTGTTGTATTCTGTGAAGCGCTTTGAGACGTCGATACGATGTGGAAAGCGCTACATAAATGTAAGGATTATTATCATATTATTATAAGTCTAGTTGAAGACTTTACTCTCCTGGGGTTTCCCTTGAAGTTGCCCTCTGAGCTGCGGTGCCAATGAATGCTCAAATCATACTTTAGAAAAGCTGTTCTAAAGGCATCACGTACACTAGTGATCAGATGCTGGAGGAAGGAATGCTTAAATTTTTGATAGTTGATGTCTTGATGTGGGAATGCGATTATTATGATGCTCTCAGACACACGAATAGATCGTTTGGCCAGTGCTCATTTTCAAATGAAAATACATGTTTATTAAGAGTTAAAAAGAGTTTAAAAATAATAATCCTTGTACATGATATAGCACTTTCCATGTTTTCTAGAGTCTCAAAGATCATCACAAAATATACTGTAAAGTGAATTGACTGTATATATTTGTGGGCGAAATGCAGCAGCCAATTACACACAGCAGCGTCCCACAAACAGTCATGGATTGAAATGACCAATTTATTATTGGGGTTTTTCTTGAGGGATTATTATCAGGCGTGTGGAGTAACAAAACTTGCCCAATTTGAGAGTTAACTGTGGTGTAAACAGAAAAATATAATAATTGATGTGAATCGACCTGTCCCTCCCTCCGCTCAGTGGGCTCCAGTCTGTACCATCGACGTGTGAACCTTCAGCCACTCTGCCCCTAACCTCTGGAATTCCATCCCGCAGTCCCCCCACCTCAACACCCTCCCTAGCCTCCTTCAAGTCCCTCCTCTTTGAAGGTCCCATCAGTCACCCAAAATCCCCTCCTTTCCCTCCGCCCGCCCTGATCCTAATCCTAGCTCAGGTCTGAAGCAGTGACTGTCCAGCGCCTTGGGAAGTCCTCCCAATGTGAAAGGCGCTATATAAATGTAATTTTATTGTTATTTAGATTCTTGAAGAACACAGTAGAGATTGACCTTTTCTCTGTCACGGTGACCAATCGCAAGTGACAGTAATAACTTACTGTAGTTTAGTATCTAACAGAACATATGTGAACTTCCATATATAGGTGAGATGTTATGAAATTCTCAATTTGATTTGGATAAGCATAGTGATGAGTTTCCGCACATGTAAGCACCAGCTGAGCAACAAAAAGGTAATGGATTCATTCATTAGAATTTCCAGCCATTTTAAACTAACCAGGTTATTTTACGGAACACAACAAATAATACAAAACAAGAAGATATAATAATAATAATCCTCGCATTTGATGTGGTGGCTTTTATACCAGGACATCTCAAAGCGCTTTAGAGGACATACTGTAAAGTGGAGACTCTGCATTTCCTCCTGACGTTGTCAGATATTGTCAGAATTACTGTATAACAAATAAAAAGTCTTACATGTGGGACAGCAGCTTTCATATCAGAATGTGAGCATTGAGATCACATGCCCACCAATGGTGTTTCATGCATTTTTTTTGTGTACTAATCACATCTCCCAGGTCCCAGCTGAAGACCTTTCTCTTCGACCGTGCTTTTGGTCACCTTTCTCCCCCTGCCCCTGGCTCGGTTCCGGAATCCGCTATTGTGAAGCGCTCTGAGATCCGTGGAGAGCGCTGTATACATCAAAGTTGCTGTTGTTGTTGTATCTAGATCACTAATTCACAACATCTGGCTGGTGTAGTGGACAACCCTGCTCTCTTTTAAAAACAAAACAAGTTCATTATTGAACTAAGCCTGTGTTGATCAATATTGCCAATTACTGTACATTTCTTTATATAAGGTCATTTTTCAAAAATCTACCCAATATCTTACAAAACAAAGTTTTAAACCAGCATGGATTGGTTAGGCCAAATGGCCTATTTCCCTGCCATATCACTCTATGGTGTGTAATGAAGTGTGTTTATAGATGATGAGATTTTTGGGGTGAGGTACACCAGCGGTCACAGACCTGAGAGAGGTGCCTCATGAAGTCTAACAGCATTCTGAAAGTTCACAGGTTATTAAACATCTGAATGTACCTCTAATGAATGAAATTTAAGAGCCTTTTGCTGAAGTGGCAAGTTGGGTGTTACAGTAGTTTGAACGTTTACATTAAGTCGCTTTATTAACATTGAAGTGTTCTCCTTTGTCTTCCTCGCCCTGCCTCGCCCTCTCCGTTAGTCCTTAAAAGCCTCACCCTCCCAACAGTTCTGATGAAGGGTCGTGGACCCGAAACGTTGACTCACTTTCCTGTCTCTAAAGATGCTGCCTGACTCCCAGCCATTTCTGGTTTTTGTGGTTGGAAGTGTTGCGTGCGTGTGTGTGTGTGTGTGTGTGTGTGTGTGTGTGTGTGTTTTGGGACAATGTGAAAGACGTGAATCCATATAGACTTTTCTCCACGTTGCTCTCATGTCTGATAAAAAACAAAACACTTCCGGTCTCAAGCGTAACCCCGGAGAGAGATGTCCTGAGAAGGGACAGCAGCCATGTCACTGATTGGCCTGTTTCCCTTGCACTGTTCCTGCTGCTTCTGAATGCCACCTAGTGGCTTCCTCCTGCTGCAAAGTGCCCGTGTGGATATCGGGTGAGACAGGGTTGAGGCTCTGGTGGGCCCACTGCTCCTTACATTCACTCTCAGGCCTCATATTTTCTCAGGCCTCATATTTGCAGTCGCTCGAGAGATACCAGAGAGTTTCCCCAACCCATGGAAAAAACCAGCTAAAAATAGAAGGCATGAATCACCCCTCCACCCACACGCTGCTCCACATAATATGTGAAGAACAGAATCCTTCTTGCACTTTTCTTCACATCTGGGACCTAAATTCGAATACAAAATGATGTATTAGCCTGAGCATACCTGTGAAGCAACTTAATTTCAGAGCCGAGGTATACAGACTATCATACTTATTCAGAGCTCTTGTGAACTTAGGCTTCACAATGGATCATTGGGAAACTTCACCATGCTGTGTTTTACTGATCTGCAATGATACACTAAACAAACATTTCCAACTGTTGCATTTACGTGTGTGTTTGTTGTTGATCGAAATAGGTAATAATAATAATCCTTGTATTTGATATGGCGCTTTTCACGTCTTCTAGATGTCTCAAAGTACATCACAAAATATACTGTAATGAATTGACTGTGTATTTGTGGGCGAAACGTGGCATCCAATTACACACAGCAGTGACCCACAAACAGTCATGGGTTGAGTGACCAAATATTTTTTTGAGGGATTATTTTTATTAGGCGTGTGGAGTAAAGAAACTTTCCTAAGGTTTCGCCCTGCTGGGAATCGAACCGAGGTATCTCGCTTGTGAAGCAAGTTATCTAACCACTGAGCTACACGACTCCAAAAGAGGTACGACTGGAGCCAGAGGATGCTAGCTCTGCTCTGCTCCATTTGACTGCTGATATGGTGATCAACATGTTTCAGAGGAACCTAACCATGTGATTCCTTCTCTATTGCACCTTGGTGTTCAGTGGGATGAAGTTCAAACCAACAGGTTCTGTAGCTTCACATACATTTATTGCACATAAAAGCCAACCAGCACAAAGTCATATTTTACAAACAAACTCAGCAATAAAAATATCCGGCAAAAACAGTTCATCTTTTTGTCTCTGCATTTTGTCAGTAGGTTTCAAAACCAACTCTATCAGGTAAGTAAAAATATAGCTTTAAAGGTACCTTATTTACAAGAACTGACAAGGGCACTAATAATATTTTATTCATCTTTGGGAAAAAGCAGATCAGGCAAGAAATAGTTTGACAGTGAGTTGTAAAGTGCGGGAAACTTCAAAGAGAAAGGTATATGTTTCATGTGAGGATGGAATTTACTAAAGGAGGCTGAGAAATCTAAAGAAGATTTTAGGCCTACTGGCCAAAAACTGTGGTTTGGAGATGAACATTGTAGCCAATGAAAGGGGAGTCCTGAACTTGTCGACTGGAACAAAACCCTGAAGACCTCTTATCCAGACTGTGTTCACACTCCGCACAATATCCTATCCTTCATCGAACAAGCCAACAACAAACAAAATTACATATATAGAGCGCCTTTCATATCGGGAGGACGTCCCAAGCCAGTGGACCTCCTGTGAATACAACTTGCCAGGTCCACGACGTAATGATAATAATAATAATCCTTGCATTTGATATAACACTTTTCATGTCTTCTAGACATCTCACAGCCCTTCATAGAATATACTGTAAAGTCAATTGAATGTATATTTTGTGGGCGAAACGCGGCAGCCAGTTGCGCACAGCAGCATCCCCACAAACAGTCGAGGATTGAAATGACCAATTTATCATTGTTTATTTTTTGAGGGATTATTATCAGTTGTGTGGAGTAAGGAATGTTCGCCCTGATTTGCCTGGAATTGAACCCAGGTCTCTCGCTTGCAAGGCGAGTGCTGTAACCACCGAGCTCCTAATCCACTGAGCTCTACACAGTAAAACAGCAGTAAAATTAAGCTCAAATAAAACCAGAAATCGTCTGGGCAGTCTGTAGTTACCAGTCACAGAGTGTCTGTCTGCCTCACAGCCAGACAGTCGTGAATTTGTGTTCCACACTAGTAGTCAACAAAGGGCAGAAACAGAGCAGTCTGCAGTTCAGACAGCCTGACCTTCCCACCCAACCTGCTGAAGGAAAGATGCCTGCAAAGGGGGAGGAGGGAGGGAGGTGAGGAAGGAGGAGGATACTGCAAACAGTTTAAAAATACAATAACGTCCTTTTTTTTCTGCTGTCCTCAGTGCAGTCTCTCAGTGCAATCTCTCATTCGAAAAGCTTCTCTTGGTGGAAATTGTCAGCGCTGTCGAGAAAATCTTCAAAATGCTTATATTCCTGCAGGACAAGAGGGGGGAAAAAAATGTTTTTTTTTTAATCCACAAGTTTCACACAGACAAAAGGAAAACCGACGAACAAGACAAGCAACAAACAGTCATACAGAGTGAAGAAGGGAAGACTTTCCTGGCGACTTTCACTGATCACAAACCAGTCGCAAGGCAGCCACCTGCCTGAACAGTTCCCAATAAGAATGACACGCTTGCGATAGTCACAACTGGAACCAATTACATGGGTCTCGTTGAACACAGTCAGGTTCTGTTTAACATTACCGCGGGGATTGGGTCCAGGCCAGAATATTTCAGAGTTTGTTGCCTTGATTCAACAGCAGGATTGGTTCGGTCACAAGGAGGCTGCTTTACTGGAGCCAAGATGGAAAAAATGGAAAGCCACGTGAATCTGGAGACTTCCAGCTACAGAGGGAACGGAGGTGGATAGCGCACCAAAAAGTGCATCTACAACCAGTCCATGGCCTGCAAAGGTGCTGTTATTAGGGGAAGGCCCTTGGTAAGGAGCATGAAGGGGGAAAAAAGGACAAACTATTTTGAGTGTCTGCTTTACTCATCTCCGGTGATCGCTCTCTATCTGGCTACGGGGAGGTCCCTGAATACAGCTGAGGTAACTGTCCCTGCTCCTTTCCTTCTTTTATTCCTCCCATTGCTCAAGACCCAACCTAAGTTCAGCGCCTTGCAACGTCCTCCCGACGTGAAAGGACGTGAAAGGGGCGCTCTATAAATGTAATTTGGTTTTGTTGTTGTTGTTGTTTTTATCGAAAAGTGGGTGTGGCTCCTGACCAACGACCGAGATCACAATGTAACGTGCGATAAGTAGGATTGGTGTTTGGCGTTTGGAGATACGATAAAATGGGTTGTAGAGCCTTCCTTATCCAAACCTCACGCTGCAGTAAGAAATTCAGCACACAAACATCTAGGGGGTGTCTAGAGCACTGAAGGGCAACACCAAACACAATACGCAGCCATTCCATCCACACTGAGTATTCATTACATTCAAAAGATGCTAAAGGTAGTGCGACCCACTGACCTCTGGTGCGTGGGTTCAAATCCTACTCAGATTTACAGGATGAAATTATTTTCTGCATTTTAGGATACAGCTGCAGAGTCAGGAGGGTCCTTTAGAGGGATGTTGTCATAAATAAATTTAGATAGAGTTTTGGTGAAAGATCCGCGACTCACATGGTAGCCGAGTTTTACTACTGCGCGCAATTACCTAATGTGTTTTAGCCACAAAATATAGTCAATTCAATTCACAGTATTTTCTGTGAAGTGTGTTGAGACATCTGATTAACTTGATAAGACGCTATATCAAATGCAAGGATTATTATGTGTACTCTACCATGTCTATGTTCTCAGTGGCTAAGCAGTCATATGAGGTGCCACAAAATACCTGTCTCTACAATATCCGGACACCGAGCCCTGAATACCTCAGTTTTCTTAAGAGTAATAGATAATAATGGAGTAATAATAAGAGTAATAGGACAATAAGTTAAATCGAGATACTGTCTGCCTGTCAAACATCCCATGGCACTATTCAACAACAACAAATTAACAAAAAAGAGAAGGGAGTTTCTCCGTGTTCTGGGCAACCATCCCCTAACTAAACTGGTCACTCATTCCTTGATGCTTTGTGGGACATTCTGTGTGTAAATTGGCTGCTGCCTTCACAATGATATATCCTCCTGATATGAAAGGCTCTATACCAAATGTAATAATTTGTATTTGTATTGTAATTCTGACAATATCTGACAAAATCAAGAAGAAACATTAATTTATGCCTTGGCCTTTTTTCAGAAATAAGGCAAATCTTCCTATTGCAACTTTATTGAAATTAAATAAGTTGTTAAATTTACCAAGATGATTCAACATAGAACAAATCTAGACCACTAAAAAAACTGGTCTCAGTATTGCAGCATCCTGCAATCTATCTGCGATAAGCCACTGTATCAATCAAATGAAAGTATTATTATTAGAATGAGAAGATTTCTATAGATAGCAAATCTTTTTGTTGTTGTAAAGATGCAACAAAAGATTATTATTTTTTAGCAAATATATGATAAATGCCAGTGTTTGATTCTCACTGAGCCAGCAGGGGGAGGCACTATATTGCCTGGATGTGGTATATCATTAGAACTGTAGAAAGTTTGTGATCGTCTTTTTTTAAAGAGACCATCAGGAAACACTTTGGGGCCAAATTCTGTCAGCAATACATGTAGTCCATGGTCTCCTTTCCCCCTGAAAGCATTTCATGTCTTAAGAATAATAATAATAATAATAATCCTTGCATTTTATATAGAGCTTTTCACATCTCCTAGACGTCTCAAAGCGCTTCACAGAATATACTGTACAGTGAATTGTCTGTGTATATGTTGGGCGAAACGCAGCAGCCAATTGTGCATAGCAGTGTCTCACAAATAGTCATAGGTTGAAATTACCAATTTTTTTGAGGGATTATTATTAGACGTGTAAGGAAACTTGCCTGGAATCGAACCTAGCTCTCTCGCTTGTAAGGCAAGAGACCTGTTTCTTAGTTCAATGGCACCACTGGCAGGATTCTCTGAGCCTTGGCAATAAATATTGCTGGACTATCTGACTCTGTGGTGGGGGCGTGGGGGGGATCTCAACAAAGAAAACCCTGTCTTTTCCACAACCACACAAAGACACCCGCAGTTGCTGCTTAATGATCAGGATAGAAACCCTGGCATTGATTGTTCTGCTAACCTGGGGAGCCTTAGCTATCTGCTGCCCACTGCCCACTCAGCAGAGACAAGGAGGAGAACACGCGGCTTCACTAGTCAGTAAGACTCTTCTACACACTGCAGCAACTTTTCAACTACCGTGAAAATCTATTGGTTATTTTCGAATAAATCCTATCCAGGTATAACCCAGAGAACGTTCAGGGCTAGAATCAGACTCCAAGGGTTAAACACTACAATCGTTTTATTGTGTGTTTATAACTAAATTCACTTCTACAGTATAAACAAGTAATACAACGATCACTAGTTTTTGAGATGAATGCACAAAGGAGCCAATGACTGGAATATGCTGTTTCTATACACTTAAGTTCCAACTTGTGTAATCACACAAACGCACGAGAGAGAACAAACATAAGAAGTTTATAAGAAACCTAATAAGAGTGTGGTTGAGAAATACCCATCAGTCAAAAGTACAGAGTATGAACATGACAAACTGCAGATTGCTGCTCTGCACTACAGTCCTACAGTATATTTCTTGCATTTGATGCAGAATTTCATCATGTCAAAATGTATCTAAGTTTTTCTAGTGTAGCTGGTACACTAACCTGTAAAAGGGACAGACATCAGTCAGTAGGAATAACTGGCTGTGTTTTTTATATGAAGGTTTTTTTTTTAACTTGGAGAATCCCTCACCCCAACCCTGTCCCCACCCGATGCTCACATCCTGACTCCTGACTGATCAGTGCCTTGAGATGTCCTCCCAACGTGAAAGGCGCTCTACAAATGTAATGTTGTTGTTGTTTACAAAGTGACTATACCCGTGTGAACTGCCTTGAGATCTTGTTATAGCATAAGCTGCTATCTCAACTGCAAGGATTATTATTATTTGTGAACTAACAGGAAATAGAGAATTATGTGATGATATAAAAATACATTTGATCTACTGCATTCTTACATGAAAGAAAAACTGTAATAACAGAGGGGATTAATATACAATAACAAAGCAGATTTTCAAATAAGACTACAATTAATTGTTTCTATGAAGTTCCATTCACACCAAGGTGTGAACAAGTAGTGTGTTCACAGTACTCTCTGCTGGAATCAAACTACAGCGTCCATCAGCAAATGCTGAGGCACCCCTGGATGAATTAAATGAGCGTAGCCTTCAAAGGTCAATTATTTGTTGCCCTCCCCATCCCCATGCATCAAATAACTCTTTGAGGTTCAAAGACTTCCAAAATTGTAGGATGCATAAAGTTCAAAGACCAAGAGTAGAGCTTTCGGAGTGCATACCAGGCTACGAAAACACTTATCTGAAGGAAGGACAAGCCTTCGGACAGCACCTAAGCAGAAAGGGAAAGGTAGTGTTAGAGCTACTTGTGACTGTCCGATAGTTTAAGCAAGAGCCTTCTTAATTGAAACTGTTAGTAAATTTCTATTTATTTTTCAGTTTTAATTTTCATTTGCAATCATCCTATGCAGAGGGATACATGATTACTTAAATACAGCAACAACAAAATTACATTTGTACAGTGCCTTTCACGTCAGGACGTCCCAAGGCGCTGGACAGTTATTGATTCAGACGTGAGCTGAGGATGGGGGGAGGAATTTGCCAATGGATCCATCGAAGAGGAGAGTCTTGAGGTGAGACTTGAAGGAGGCCAGGGAGGGAGCGAGGCGGAGGGACTTCGAGATGGGAGTTCCAGAGGTTGGGGGCAGAGTGACTGAAGGCTCACCCGCCAATGGTTAGATGGGTGGATCGGGGGACATGGAGCAGACCAGTGTGAACGGAGTGGGCGGGCAGGTTGGTCAGGGGATAGGAGGTCACAGATGTAGGGTGGGGCGAGGTTGTGGAGGGCTTTAAATGTGAGGACCAGGATCTTGAATTGGATCCTCTGGATGATGGGGAGGCAGTGGAGTCGGGCGAGGAGTGGGAAATGAGGATCACGGAGTTTGGAACGGTAGAGGACACGGGCCGCAGAGTTCTGGATTATCTGCAGCCTGTGGAGGGAGAAATTGGGAAGGCCGACCAGCAGGGCGTTTGCATAATCGAGCCGGGATGTAATGATTATAATTGGAAAACAAAACTGGTGAGGTTGTTGATATTAATTTGCTTCCTGCATAAAGCCTGAACAATGAAACCCTGGTTTGCCAATTTTTCATTCCGGGAGGGTCTGTGCTCGTAGATTGCACCTGATAGGAGATTGCACACCTCGTACAGGATCGAGTCTGTCTACCTTGGGATCAGCTAAGAATATTGGATACTGAGGACATTCGCTCAAGCCAATTGTGTTGATAGAATAGCATGTATTGCAACTCAGTGGAGTGTATTATATGGTAGTGTACAACACCACAGTGTGCACTGCAGCTCAGTGAAGCAAACATCACAGGAGCGTGTGTGACAGCACAGCGTGTAGAGCAGTTCAGTGGAGCGGACATTACAGTACAGAGTGTGTGGCAGCACTGCGTGCGCATTATTGCTCAGTCAGGTGTACGTTACATCGCAATGCATTAAGTACAAAGACTCCGAACGAACAGGAATATCTGAAAGGCAGATCAATACAGTAAATTGGGAAGCGACGGTGTTTTAAGGCACATAGAAAAGCGACAGAGAAATAGAATAAAATCAGACAGAGAGCTGCGTGTACCAATACGACAGTGGGGCAGGTACGATGGGTCGAATGACATACTCCTGTTGCTGTATACGCAGTTCAGTACAGCAAGTAGATTGAAAAACATTCAGTTTCATGCAAGTCTGTCTGGTCAGGCTTTCTTACTATTAGATCTGTCCATTCATAGCCTGTTTCCCTTCACCCTCCCCCCCACCCACCCACTCCTCCCAGACAAGAACAAATCTGTGACCGGCTGGTAGGATTTTCTTACGACCGGGACCCCTCTGTTCACAGTGTGTTTCGCTCTCACTTCCCCACCCCTAAAATCTCAAATCTGCAACATCTGATCTGTGATCAGCTGTTTGATTACCAACACCGACTGCTGTCGCCCAAAAGGTTTAGTTGAAGGGCAACAGGCTGATCCTCATTGGTGCGGCTAGTGCACTAACCTGTAAAAGGCGCAGACATCAGTCAGTGGGAATAACCGGCTGTTTTTTTTCCACACTAAAGTCGGATGAAGGGCGCGCTGATTGATTGTGGTGTTTGGTAAACCTTGCACAGCAAATGATCCAAAGAGTTTGTCAAGCTAATGGATCGCATGCTCCTCACACTTTAAACAAAGGACAAAGCAGCAGCTGCCTATTCATGGCACTGAGCAAAATATTGGGGGTAAAATTTGTGGTATTCCATAAAACGAACCATAAACCACAGGTTAAAAGCAGGCCACGCCTCTGTCCAGGTTTGTAGTTTCTCTCAGGTTCTGAAACTGCCATTTTCTGACTCCCAAAATGAGCTAATTTTAATTAGTAAATATTAGGTCCTACAATAACCAGGGTCTAACTATGTTTTTTGTTTAATATTTGCATTTCCAGGGTTGAGTTGCCGAGAAGGCCTGAGATCCACATCTTGCTGGTCAAAAAGAAATTTGTTTTCCGTGTTTGGACTGGTTAGGCCCAAACCTTCTGAGCCAAACAAAAAAGGAAGTGAAACACACTGTGAAATATACTATATAATACAGTAATATAATAAATAATAATCCTTACATTTGATATAGCGCTTTCCACATCTTATCGACGTCTCGAAAGCGCTTCACAAAATACAACAATTCACTGGGTGTGACAGGCAGTCCATGGCCAAACGTTTACATTTATATATAGCATCTCTACTATTGGCAAGGGGTCTCAAAGACCTTCACTTAACTGACTGGAGCCAGAAGCTGGAAGGGTTGAGGGGGATAAGGCATTCTTTATAGGTGGGCAGTGAGAGGCTGTGGTGAAGGCGGTTGATTTTCAGAGAACAGGGGGCGAAAGCTCACCCACTGATGATTGGGTTGATCAGGTGAAGGACATGAAGCAATGCCATTTTATTGGTGTAAACCCGGACAAATAAGGATATCAGGTGAGGATAGGGTCTGATGAGGAAAGGCTCATGTGCAGCTGCAATCCCCCCACACACACTCCCCCCCACACACACTCCCCCCCACACACACTCCCCCACACACACTCCCCCCCACACGCACTCCCCCCCACACGCACTCCCCCCCACACACACTCCCCCACACACACAAAGCCTGCAGTCAAAGTAACCCTGGAGACAAATAGACAGTTACTACTGGACTGTTTAATGACTTGTTGAAGAATGTACAGTCCCAAGGCCAGTGAACGGCACAATTGCGACCAAGAGGTAATTAAATCCTGGAGAAAAATTATACTAATGATCCTTGCATTTGATACAGCACTTCATCATGTCATGGTCTCAAAAGTGCTTCACAGGATTTTCTGTAAAGTGGTGTGTGACTGCGTTTTTTTTTCGCAACGAGAGAAGAAGATTCCCGGGGCAAAGCAAATGAGGGCTATGGGTACTCTGTCCCTTTAAACAACACGAGAAAACTGGTACGCAAGGAAATTCTAACAATCCATGGCCCGGATCCAGCAAATGGCAACACTGAGTACTCTGCATGGAGAAGGGGAAGATTTCTGATCAGCGTAAAAGACTAACAGATGGAGCCATTGTGAAAGTTATGTCTTTTTAATATAACTAAGTGATAACAGCAACATTTTATACAAATTGTCCGGATAACAGCTGTTCAATAACAATGCTGCTGTTTTTTTTTAAAACTGAATCCAGTTTTGCTTTGTTTAAGCAATTCTCAGGCATTTTTGGACTGGAGATTGTACCAGTTTGTGAACGACGCTTGCACAGATTGACCCAAGTAGAAAGAAAACACTAGCAAATAACTTCACCTCAGCCTGCAAATCTCCCAGAGAACAAAATTACAAACATCTTTTTTTTAAAAAAATCTTAATAATATGGGGGAGGTGAGTATCAGTCCTGGAGCTCAGTGGTTAGAATACTTGCCTTGCAAGTGAGAAACTTGGGTTTGATTGCTGGCAAGGCGAAAACTTGGTCAAGTTTCCTTGACCTCCACACGCCTGATCATATTCCCTCAAGAAACAAAAACAATGGTAACATTGGTCACTTCAACCCACGATTGTTTGTGGGACACTGCTGAGCTCAATCGGCTGCCAAAGTAAACAACTCCCTATAACTAAACTCATCAAAGTACTCATAAAGACTTTCTCCAGGTGTCCTGGCCAACAATCTCCCAGATGTGGTTAGCCATGGCCTGGGCCAATAGAAAAGCGCAGAAATACTTGTCCAACACTGCCTAGAGGTTTGACTTTTTGAGGAGCACTGCGGGGGATTTGTTTTGGACAAATTTAGCAGAAAATGGCAGTGAGTTTTGATTGGTGCCACTGTGGGACATTTTACTGTCAACCTACATTTTTTCACTTGGGGTCTCTGTCAAGGGGAAGGTGTCGCCTGGAGTGACCCAGGTTTCGGTAAGGGTGAGATTATCAATGTCAGCCTCTCTGCTCCCACACTATGGAACTCCATCCCGCTATCCCTTCGCCTCACTTCCTCTTTCCTCCTTCAAGGCCGGTCTGAAGACCTTCCTCTTCGACCGTGCCTTCTGCTGCCCTCCTAACTCTCCCCCCTCTCCCACTCTCCTTCTCCTTCCCCCCCTTGCTTGGGTCCCGACCTGACTGTTCAGTGCTTTGGGACGTCCTCCCGACGTGAAAGGCGCTATATAAATGTAATTCTGTTGTTGTTTTGGTCAACAATGAGGTCTAGGATGGTAAGCGTTTTGCTGCAGAGAGCGTGGCCATTTTGTAGGCCAATGCGGAGGGGGACATCTGGTGGTGGAGCAATGGGTGAGACGAGGGGGGGAGGAGGGGGAGGATTGACAGGGAGGTTGGGGATGTGGATAAGGAAGGAGAGGTTTTCCCAGGGGTCAAGGATCAATGAGCTTTGTCCCGGAGGTGGGGGATGGGGCAGTCAGGGTGGCTGTTGTTGGATCATATTAATATTGTTGCCAAAAAATTTGCTTCTTTAACAAAATCTGAGTGGCCTTTTTAGTATTTGGGATGGTGGGGGATACCAGCGAGACTACAGGAACTTTCAGGGACCAGCACAGCACACAGACACAGAGAGAACTACACACACACATACACACACACTCAGAGACAAAGAGACACACACACACTCAGACAGACAGACACACACACTCACAGACATAGAGGGACATACACACACATTCAAAGGCACAGAGAGAGAAACACACACACAGACACACACACTCAGAGATAGAGACACACACTCACAGAGACACACAAACTCACAGACAAAACACACATTCACAGACACAGAGACACATACTCGGACATACTCCTTTCAGTGGGCTCCGGTCTATTCCATGTCCCCAGCCCGCCCGACCCCCCCCACACCATCGGTGGATGGGCTTTCAGCCTCTCTGCTCCCACACTTTGCAACTCCATCCCACAGTCCCTTCGCCTCGCTTTGTCCCTTGCCTCCTTCAAGGCCGGTCTCAAGACCCCCCCCTCTTCGATCGTGCCTTCTGCCGCCCTCCCAACTCTCTCCCTCACCCCACCCCACAATACCCTCCCACTTGCTTGGGACCCTGACTGTTCAGTGCCTTGGGACGTCCTCCCGACACGAAAGGCCCTCCTCTATAAATGTAAATTTGTTGTTGTTATTATTAAAGTGTAGTATTGAGCCTAAGTGGCCATTCTTCAGCAAGCGAGACCAGGGCCTCAGCAGACTACTTAACTGCTGTGAATGACACATCCACACATTCACCTAACCTCCACATGTAGGAAGGGTGGGGACACCAATGGTGCTGGTGGTAGGGTGGGGAGAGGTCAATGGAAAGTAATTAGTAGCAGGAACCCTGGCTGTTTTTCAAGGGTCCCAAGGTTACTAATGCTAAATCTAACTGCTCTGTAACACCTTGGCTAAACTTAAATAGAATATTGTGCTGGAAAAGCCGCTAAGGAAGTAAAGAGCATCACCTCCTAGGAATCCCAAGCAATCCCAGCTCCTGCCAAACATCCGGTCTGAGTGCCCTTGATGTGGGGTAGTGTCCCAAAATGCTTGTGTGATGTACTTGGGGTTCCCTAGAGATTGACTTCACATCCATGACTTCACAAACATGTTCCTGATACAATTTACATGGCGATTTTGCGACAAAAGCATCTTCAACCCTACTGCGTTACTCTCAAATTTGTGTTACTCTTCCTGTCTCGTGGGCTGCTCCACTGACTGCATTGAAGCTGGAGGGTTACATTTGTTTTAACTCAGAACCCAACCGTAACAAGCCACTTGTGAATTATTCATCTGTGGATTGGAAGGCTACTGCCATTAGTGAAATAAATTCTGTATTACACAGATGCTCCCATCCCAAAGTGCTCTGTCCACCTGGGATTTCACTATTGCTGTGTGATGCATACAATTAGTCAGAAAGTCATCTCTGGATCATCAAGACATTGGATATCCACTGTATATCGGCTCTCAATTGTTTGTTTGGCTGGCTGCGAATCTCACAGGTATAAATAATACACTGTACAAAGTCTCTGCTGCTCCTGAAAAGTCTGCCAGTTCAGCACACGGAGTAAACACATCCTAAAAGCACTGAAGCAGGTTAGGGAGGTAATTGTTATCCCTGTGGAAATTCTGCGTACACGAAAGGAAGCAGCAAATCGACCATGGAGGGAGATCAAACCAATCAACCGCAGACAAAACAAGAGGTTAAGAAGTCCAGGTTACCAGTGGTCAAGTACCCACAAGTGGAGCTCTGACTTCACAGTATGGGGGACAGGCAGTGAAAATACAGCTTCTCGGTCACACTCCTGTGCAAATACACCAATACTGCATTACAAGAATGACATTAGCTGTTCAGATTAGTTTTTCAGTGACCCACGCCAAAGTGATACCCGCTGACAGTGATGCACATGCTCCTAGGGCCCAGGATTCTACCCAGTCTTAGCCTTTAGAACCAATTCTGTCTCAATATTTAAGATCATGCAATGTTGTGGAAAATCCTTAAAATTCAGTCAATTTGGAAGCTGGTTTTCTGCAAAATTCTTGGAACAAACCAATTTCCAAATTAAGACCAAACCACACAGTCTTATATTTTATGGAAAAATCATCATGCAGACCAAGGTAGAATTTAATAATAATCAAATATTTGAGTCTAATACAATGCCTTTCACATCAAGAGGACATCTCAAAACACTCCACAGGATTTACTGTAAAGTGTAGTGACAGTGTATGTAGTTTGTACGTAGCAACCAATTTGCCCACAGCAATGTTCCATAAACAGCCAAGAGACGAATGGCTAATTTTATTTGAAACTACCTTCTCCTATTGAAACATGACATGAGATCTTTCACATCTACCTGAACAGGCTTACCGATCCTGGATCTAACACCTCATTCCAAAGGATTAGGGCCTCTGATGTGAGAGGTAATATTGTAAAAATATGCCACATTTCAAGAAAAGGGTTTTACCTCTTCAATCCATTGATGTTCATCCAGATATTTGTAAAGTCGGTCGATTGTATCTTTCACCTGTTCATCTGGATGAGTGTCACTTTGGACAGTTGCACAGCACTTCTGGTACAGACTGTATTTAAAGTGCTTCAGCCTGTGGTAGATTTCCGTTCGCCTCATGCACACGTTGCCAACTTTCATAGTCTAGAACAGTAATAGGTTTAATGAAATTTTTTGATAAACTGAAGGGCTTTCAGCTCGCACTAACAATGAGAGACAAATACAGAGCGTAGCGTTTCAATTAAATTAAATAAACAAAGCAGCGACTCTTAGGTTTGGGACCATCCTTTGTTACATAAAATTATGATTAAGTTTTTTTTAAAAAACTTTCTGGTATATTCTTGAACATCATTGTTTGAAGAGTTTGTCCTAATAACATTATTAGGGTTCTGGCTTGGAGAATTCATTAACTCTTGACAAGCAGTTAAATTTACATCAAATAACTTCATGGTTAACACTGTGCACTTCAACATGAGTTGTGAGTGTATGGTGTGTGTATTATATATATATTTTTTGATATAACGTCTTTCCCGCCTGATGGACATCTCAAAGGGCTTAACAGGAGTTACTGTAAAGTGGATTGTGAATTTGTAGATAAACACATATAGCAAATGCTTGCGGTGTATATAGCACAGTGCATTGGTACTTAGTAATAATAATAATTCTTCCATTCTTCCAAAGCGCTTTACAGGATTCTGTCTATTGTAAAACGCAGACAGTGTGTTTTATGGGCAAACTTAGCAACCAATTTATGCACAACACGTCTCACAAGCAGCCATGAAAAACTGACTCATTTTATTTGGGGGATTGTTGGCCAGGCAGTAGGAAAAAAACATCTATTTGGATAGTGCATGAGATCTTTCACGCCAATCTGAACAGGCAGATGGGATGAACAATTCTGACAATAAATCCTCCAAGATGATCCTTTACATTGTCATCAGTGCTCAATAAAAATAGGGTAAAATAATAGAAACAAATCAAAGAGATATCAAAGTTGATTCTAATACAAATCTTCCCTCCACAAGTTACAGATCATCCATAACTGCAGCTCATGTCCTCTCCTGCACTGGCCTCTGTGACCCCATCACGCTTACCTTCACCTGGCTCCACTGGCTGCCCATCCCTCAAAGGATCCAATTCAACATCCTCCTCCTCAATTTCAAGGCCACTACAGCCTTGTACCCTCCGACCTCTCTGAGTTGCTGACCCCCTATCAACCTGTCGATTCTGTTCAGCAGACTCCAGTCTGCTCCATGTCTCCTGCCTGACCTACCCTACCATCGGTGGCCGGGCTTTCAGCCTCTGCCCCCACACTTTGGAACTCCATCCCACAATCCCTTCACTTTGCTCCCTCCCTTTCCTCCTTCAAGACCATCCCCTTACTTCTGTGCCCTCCCTCATGCTCGGCTCCTCATTCCCTGACTGTTCAGCATCTTGGGACATCCTCCTGACGTGAAAGGCAATCTACAACAGTAATGTTGTTGTTGTCGTTGTGGGTTTAGCTCAGCAGTTAGAGCACTCGCTTTGCAAGCGAGAGACCTGGTTTCAATTCCAGGCAGGGCGAAGCCTTGGGCAAGTTTCCTTACTTGACACACCTAACAATAATCCCTCGAAATTAACAATAATAAATAGGGTATTTTAATCCATGACTGTTTGTGGGACACTGCTGTGCGCAACTGGCTACTTCTTTTCGCCCGTAAATATAGTCAATTCACTTTACAGTACATTCTGTGAAGCGCTTTGAGACATCTAGAAGATGTGAAAAGCGCGATATCAAATTCAAGGATTATTATTATTGTTATATTAATAATAGCTTTTAAAAGAGTCCAAGTAGCAAAATTCTGGCTTTTCAAGGTCTCTCTGCAGAGGTACTACAGCACCATCTGATGGTCTCTGAAGGATACAGCAATTTGGAGTTTGGCCAGTGATGATTTACATAACCAGAAAACGAGATGGATAAAGCTTTGTGTACATTTCCACTTTAATACGATAAAGCCATTCAAAGTAATTAATTGTTGTGAAGGTTGCAAGATTCGAAGGATCTTTTACTCTGAGAGAATATCTTACTGATGGCAGAAGACAAATGCAGAAGCTAATTTGTGGTAGCAACATCCAACAAGCACAACGAGATGAAAGGAACCCTGCAATTTGTTTCATTCACACAAAGGAACTTCTTCACTCATTACCATACGTGTGAATAAATACAAGATGACAATGCTTCACTCCTGATGACAAAGCTTCAGTGTTATTCAGTCTGTTTTTGTAAAAAGCGCTGCGAATGCTTATATTTGAAGTGAAATATTATCATAATAAAATGTTTTAAAACACTTCACACAATGAGCTACTATGAAATGTCATGACTATTGTATTATCAAGTAGGCAATTATCGCAGCTAATCTTCACCAGGAACTGCCCACAAAAAAACTCGCAATAACCTGGATGACTAAAGTATCAATCCTTTGGGAAATATGGACGAGAACTCCTGGCTCTTCAAAAAAGTGCGATGGAATGTTTAAAATCCACATGAACAGATAAAAAGGACTTCAGTGTAACATCTTATCAAACAATAATGCAATCTTTGTCAATTGGCCTTGATTATAAACTCAAGCTTTAATGTGGGGCTAGAATGGAGTGCTGGCAGTAGACAAACTGAATTAAAAATAGCAGTAAGTGAAGCAACAAATAGCCACAAGCTTAAATACTATGGGGTTTGCAGCAGGTATCTGCAGCAGGCTACCCAAGCATCAAACACAAAATTATTATTATCTGCTTGTAAACAACCCACAGAAGAGAATTTAAACTTATAGCAAGATTTGCAGAAGGGCAGCACTTGGAACTTGTGGCCAAGTAGGACAAAGCCCCCTGGTGGTTGACTCCATGAATCTTCACTAGATTGGTTTGGATGAAGAAAGCCCTTCGATCAATCTGATCTCATCACTATCATGTACTATCTGTACTAGATAGTACAATTTTAAATGGTGTGAAGGAACAGAGAGACCTGGGGATTTGTGTTAGTGACTCGTTGAAGGTGGCAGGACAGGTAGACAAGGCTGTTAAGAAGGCATATGGGATACTAGGCTTTATAAATAGGGGTATAGAATACAAAAGTCAGGAAGTGCTGACTAACCTCTATAAGACTTTGGTGAGGCCTCAGCTGGAATACTGTGTTCAATTCTGGTCACCACACTACAGAAAGGATGTGAAGACATTGGAAAGGGTATAAAGAAGATTTACTAGGATGGTGCCAGGATTGAGGGACTTCAGCTATGAGGAGAGGCTAGATAGGCTAGGGTTATTCTCTCTGGAGCAGAGAAGATTGAGGGGAGACCTAATAGAGGTTTATAAGATCATGAGGGGTTTCGACAGGGCAAATAGAGAAAAACTATTTCCACTTGTGGGCGAATCTGTGACTCGTGGTCACAGATTTAAAATAGTTTCAAGGCGAAGTAGAGGGGAGCTGAGGAGAATTTTTTTCACTCAGCGAGTTGTTCGAATCTGGAATGCATTGCCTGAAAAGGTGGTGGAGGCTGATTCGATAACAACTTTTAAAAGGGAATTAGATCTTTATTTTGGGAGAACAGGTCTATTAGGCTATGGGGAGCGGGCAGGGCAGTGGGATTGAATCGCTCTTTTCAAAGAGCCGGCACAGACTAGATGGGCCGAATGGCCTCCTTTTGTGCCGTAAAATTCTATGAATCTATGAATCCCCCAGAAAGCCACCTCCAGAATGTCTTCCCAACAAAGCATCAAACTACGTTTTTTTTTAAATGGTTAAAGATTTTAAAAAGATTTTCCTGGCCTCAACCTTTGTGGTAATCTGTTCTAATTGTTAATTACAATAAAAGCTTGTATTTATTCAGTTCCTTTTATGTGGGGTGACATCTGACGGCTTCATTACCCGCTGGGTAAACCCAAACCTCCTGGTATCTAGTCAATCCTTTGGATGAAACATTAAACCGAGGTTCCGTCTGGCTGTTCAAATGGACTTTAATGATCCCATGGCAAGAAATGAGAATGGAGATTCTCCCGGTGTCTTGGCCAACAAACCCCTACACAAAGGTTGATAATTGGATGAGGTACCAGAAGATAGCCAATGTCTGTGGAACTGTACTCCAGCAAGCATGGAAGCCCTTCCCCTTCCCAGCTTTCTGAGTGATCCACATGGTTTCTGTAGTTTCAAAATGCTATCCTACATGAAAGGCGATATAAAATTGAAAGCTGTTGCTGATTCTCCATGCTTTGAAATCCAACTAATTTATTCCGAGAACCTTATACCTTTGAAACTGCTTACGACTCTCAGTGTGTCGGCTTTTTAAGACTCAAACATGACATCGCCTAATGACTTTTGATTTATCTCGTTCACTCTCCGCTCTTTGATAATATCCTCTATCATAGACCTCAGCACTTACTTACATCTCGCTAAAACCAAATTCCAGCCTTGCTATGCCTTCCCATATTGACCTGCAGTGGAATTATGTTGAGTTTTGATGAAGGGTTGTGGACCCGAAACGTTGGCTCCCTTTCCTCTCTCCATAGATGCTGCCTGACCTGCTGAGTGTTCCCAGTAAGTTCTGCTTTTGTGGAATTATGTAGGACACCACTTGGTTTATCATGTTACTTATAATGCGATCACCTAGACAATAGAAAGGCAAATAAAACCACCTTAACCACAATTTTAAGTTCCTCCAGAAAATGACAGCAATTTAATTATCTAATAGATCACACAAATATTAGTCCTATAATCCATTGCAAGACCGAGTTGTGAAGACTTCTTTACCTCCATAAGAAAAACTGAATTTTCAGCTTTCCCATTATGCCCTTTCTATTTACCTGTTCATCGTTTGACATGAAGTTGTCTTCCTCCAGACTCTTGCCATTATACAGCAGTCCAGATAAGATAACTGTGAATCGACAGGTGCGATTCAACTCACAGGCTTGACAGGATCTTTGGATTCCTATATTTTGTTTCACTTGTAGAGTAGGATAACAATCTATCCGTTCCTTTAACCAAAAAACAAAAGTATTCAATAGGAAGTGCAAAATTCAAACTCAACTTTATTCCAAATAATAAAGCCCTAACCTAGTGTCCTCCGCTTTCTTAGGCCAAAACGCTACATTCCCCCTACCCAGTCCACCCCACAATTGACAGATGATAGTTGCTTCCACCTTCTGAAACTCTCTTCCAGAATCCCCCCCAATTCGCCTGTGCCACTCTGCTGTCAAACCCTAACCAAAGGCCTAGCACTAGTTTTCCCTGCCTTGGCTGAATCCAGTAATAAATGGATTAACAATAATAATAATTAGTAATCAGGAAATCTATGGGCTAAATAAAATGAGTTGTATTTCACATGCCAAAGGAGAAAGATGTTAGACAATTTTCAGGGAGTTAGAAGAGGTCAGAAAAAGTGGGTAAACAGGACAGTCGGATATCATTCCTTGTTATTAAGTGAATTACTAAGGAAAGATTTCAAAGAGGGTAGGAGAATTACACAAATCAGGAGTTGAATGTTAAACGTTTGAAATACTCTATAGCTACAGTATTGCAGGCATGATGAGAGATTGTTCCACAATTCGTGCTGTTGTGAAATTTCTACTGTAACTCTGGTCTACCTCACGCGAGTCATTTTACAGATTCTAGGGATGTAAAGCATCACATCACGAAGATGCATGAATCTCCTGGGAACCGAGTTTGACGAAAACACTGGTGATTGTTTGGCTCACAGAGATTTCATATTTGTTCCCAATAGAGCTGCCATTTAAATGAGCAGATTTACATTTAATTAAGTGTGATTAGCCAAAAATTGCTAACTGAAAACTGCTTTGTTTCTTCAATCAGGAAAACGTGAAAATTGAGCACCACGCACATATATTACTGAACAAGGAATCTAACAATTAGTTTGATTTGTATTTAAAATAATAATCCTTGCATGTGATAAAGCGCTTTTCACATCTTCTACGCATCTCAAAGCGCTTCACGGAATAAATTGCAAAGTGAATTGACTGTATATTTGTGGGCGAAAAACACAGCAGCCAATTGCGCACAGCAGTGTCCCACAAAGTTGTGGATTGAATATGATCAATTTATTATTGTTTTTTTCGAGGGATCATTATTAGGCGTGTTGAGTAAAGAAACTTGCCCAAGGTTTTGCCCTGCCAGAAATCGAACTCAGGTCTTCCGAACGTGCTCTATAAATGTAATTTTGTTGTTGTTGTTTTCACGTTTAATAGCCAGATTCTAGATCCTAGACATTCACGAGAACCTGAACGTACCTGGTAGCGATTTGACCATCGGCTGGTTGTTTTTAAATTTACAAGACGTGGTTTAATGCAGCGGTCATCCATATAATTGAATGAGCTCAGTATTTCCTTGGCATATTTCTTTGTTCTAGTGCCTTCTGTTGAAAATATAAATACAGTAGTTGGGAGAGAATCAAACAGGCAACCCAATTGATCCTGTTCAACAAACCCGGGTTTCTTTTCACTCCATTTAATTGGCTCGAACAAACTGAGCAGATATCTGTTCTAATAAAGATAAAATGTCTGTGTGTGTGTGTTTCTGTCTGTGTGTCCACCAAGAACAGGAGATCTCCTATTGTTGATGAACTGTATTAAATTTTTTTAAAAAATGCTTTAATTAAGCCCCGAAAAAGTATTCATGGTATTCTACAATGAAGCAGCTATAGAAGTTACACTTTCCAAAAAGATACATAAATCTACCCTTTGAAAGACAAAATGTCTGTGTGTCTGTCCATCAAGAACGCAATTCTGATTGACGTAGGGATATAATTTATGCCTCAACGAAACGATATTACATGGAGGAGTTTTATGGGCATATTATCGTTGATGAGCTATTATTAAAAAAAATTGCAGTACTAGCTGTACCCGATGTATGGTATTCTGCAATAAATTAGCAATAGAGGAAACCACACACCCTTCTAGAGACATACATTGGGAGAGGGACTGACAGAAGGAAGAAGGGAAGACTGGTGAAATTTTTTTACTGACATTTTAAAAATTAAATCTCTACCCACCCCACCACATCCCCGAAAAAACATAAAAATCAAACCACTACCACCAACAGTTTGTCTTGCCGCTGTTTCTCTACTATAGCCAGAACATCTAGGAGCATCAAACATAACAAGGTTTCCAAATATTTCCTTCCTGAGGATGTGGAATGCAACAAAAACAAATAACACAATTGCACTTATATAGCGCCTTTCACGTCAGGAGGACGTTCTCATTTAGATATATAAACACTTCTGACTAATGGAGATAATAGGATCCAAAATGGGGTGGATATGCTAAATATTAAATATAAATCCACTTGCAGCCTAATCATATGTTATAGACTGATTTTCTTACAGTATCGTGCTCGCTGAGAGAGAGCATTGGTTATATAGAAACAATTCCATGCTTTAGGACTTTATTTGTCAAGCAATAAATATATCACTCAACATGACATCTCATGGGTATCAGGCTTAAAATGTTTATTTTAAACAACCTTTCTTTCTAAAGTGATACTTACCATACAGTGATTTCAGAAAATTGACATCAAGTGCATTAATCAGCAAACCTTTAACGACCCTTTTGAAGTGGTTATAGGGACTGTTATTGTACACTGTAGAAACAAACAGTAAAAGGTTTAATCCATTACAAGTTGACACATTTGCTTTCCAGTTTGGTACCATCGAGCCAGTGGCAGCCACACTGTGACAGACAACAACAAAATTACATTTGTAGACGGCCTTTCACATCGGGAGAACAGTCAGGGGTGGGGACCGAGGCAGGGGGCAGGGGCAGGGTAGTGACGAGAGGTGGCAGAGAGCTGAGGGGGCAGCTGAAGGTACGGTCGAAAAGGAGGGTCTTGAGACCGGCCTTGAAGGAGGCAAGCGAGGAAGCAAGGCAAAGGGACTGTGGGATGGGGTTCCAGTGTGGGGGCAGAGGAGCTGAAACCCTGTCCACTGATGGTAGGGTGGGTCGGACTGGAAACATGGAGCAAACCGAGCCCACTGAACGGAGCGGGCGGGCAGGTTAGTTGAGAGTCAGCAGGTTGGGGAGGTAGGAAAGGGCAGGGCCATGAATGGGCTTGAAATCGAGGATGAGGATCTTGAATTTTATCCTCTGGCGGATGGGAAGCCAATGGAAAGGTTCCTACAGGCTGGAAATGGATCGCTGTCAAGAAGCACCCCCTCCCCGCATAAAAACAAAAACATTTAAGGCGTAAATCAAGAAATATTCAATCAAGGAAATGTATTTTGTTGTCCAACAGTAAAGGTTGTAGCAATTCTTTCTTTCTTACAGTTTGGTAGATATTTTGCCAGTATGGACTTTGATGGTTGAGGGTGCTTCAGTGTACTTGTGTGGTTTTCTCCAAACTGTGTTTCCGCTCCACTCTCCTCCTCCTCCTCATCATCATCTTCCACAATGAAGTCTTTTAAACTGTCTTTTTCGGAGTCAGAGCTTCCCAATTCGTAAGGGGAAGGTGCCCCACATTCCTCGTCTGACTTCTGATAAATACAGTGGATGGGAGATGAAGTGTCAAAATACATTGAAAACATTTACATGGTTCTATTCTTCACTCTGGCGCAGGATGAAATAACTTTTCTACGTTATGTGCAGAATCTACTAAACTTGACTAAGGAAACTGCCTCCACGTCGGCCTCCCAAACTCTTCCCTTCACAAGCTGCAGATCTTCCCAAACTCTGCATCTCGTGTCCTCTACCCCACCAGACTCTCCCTCATCCCAACCCCCCACATGCTTGGGTCCTGACCCTTCACTGTGCCTTGGGACGTCCTCGCAACATGAAAGGTGCTCTAAAAATGTTGTCGTTGCTGTAAACTTCAGGGATTGACTAAGTACATGCAAAATAGCTTCATAAGACCCCAAATAGACAAACCCTTGGATCTGAGTTTAATGTTACAAAATCATTCAACCCCTACATGATTGGTTGCATTGTCCGCAGACATGGGGTAAATTTCCACATGCATGCGGACGACACCCAACTCTACCTCACTGCCTCTACCTCACTGCCTCAATTCCTTGACTACTGGTTTCCTGACAGACATCAAGTCCTGGATGAGAGACAACTCTGTACAGCTCAACGTCAGCAATTTTTCTGCCCTCCCTCATCCCAACCCTGCCCCCACCCCATGCTCGGGTCCTGACCCTTTGACTGTTCACCGCCTTGGGACTTCCTCCTGACGTGAAAGGCGCTACAGAAATGTAATTTTGTTGTTGTTCCATTTTGAGCACTTGTCTCCACAGGGAACACTTTCATGCTCCCACTAGTCCGAGTATTCTTGATCATTCTCTCTATATTTTCCCTTAAAACTATCAATCCCATTATTACCCAGGTATTTATCCATCTCCTTTCTGAAAGGAGTTAATTAATATCACATTTACTGCTTTCAAAGTACATCTGTTCTATGTATACTCTATGGGAATAGAACCATAGGACTTTGCAGCATAGAAAAAGTCCATTTGAGTTATAGTGATCTCTTGAGGCATGTTAATGTTATACTATGAATAATCTGTTTGAGCTAGCATACTTTATAAAGGAGGTGAATTTGACCCAAACTTTATTTACGTTTTTGGAGACAAACGTCATGCCAGAGAACTGCAGAGTTGCTGACGTAAATCCCCTGTTCGGGACGAAGCATGAAATTATAGGACAGTTAATATCACATCAAACATATGTAATCTTCAATAGACTCAGTGTTTTATGATCTGGTGCCCATTAACTACCTAATTGTTTTCCAACATTACAACATTCTACATCAGATACCAGTTTATTATTTATTTCCAGACCATTTCTTTGAACCTGTTATGCATTTTAGTCCATCTGTCTTGTGATTCCGATGGAAATTAAACCCTATGTATGCCCCTCCATTTCAAAGAAATGTGTTGGTTTTCTCCTAACAATCCTGTTTTATATTCCCACTTAATCCCAAATTACCCCCCAAATTCTAATGGTTCAGATACCCATCTCATTGCTGTTTGATGTACCTTGTTAGAGCAAATCTGCTGCCTCATTTACTTACACAGAGAGCCAGCATTCACCTCATTTCTAATTTAAAGCGCTCGAAGACGTGAATTTAAATTGTTGTTATGGCCAAATACTATAGTGTACTTATAATGCAGAATAACTATGGGTCACCAATGGAACTGCTCTTAAGTGAGTAATTGAGCCCTAGATGTTTGTGTTACGCACAAATATTTACAATGAACTATTTAGTATAATAGTCAAGTGTAGATAATTATATTGGTGCAAACAAATAATTTGATGGCTAAATTTAGACAAAACATTGTCATTGAACACTCCACAAATAACTGTGAGTCGCAAAACAGCCTTGAACGATGATCCCTTCAAGTATAGTATAGAGTTTACTCTTGGGTGTTTTTATCTGCAAGACAATAAAATAAATCAAACCTCAGAGGAATGTCCGATTCCACTGTTCAAGTGATGAGGCCGTGTCTTCTTTGCCAATCTCTTCATTTCCAAATGCCTCTTCCTCTTCCGGGCAATTGATATTCTTTTCTCTCTTTGCGACAAGTCTTCAGTCCCCACTGATAAATTTGTGGCCGACGTTCCCTCCTCACCGCTGTCCTCTCCCCCGTCCTGTACGAAGATACGCCGAGAATTACCTTTTATCTTTCTTACCGGATTGTTCCAAATCTCACTGCCTGAGCTAGAGTCACTGTCTGAAAACACGTTACTCGACGAGGTCCTGAGGCGTGTACTTGGATTGACGTTCTCCTCGTCTGAGCTCTGCGCCGCAGCGACAGGACTTTGCACTTGTTCGCGATCATCATTTGAGTCACTACTCTGTACACTTTCATCGCCGTCACTCTCCTCATCGTCGGATGTATTTTCATCCTCATCTGTGTCGAGTTGGCGAGAAGCCATCTTTGTCCGCCTTCGATCGATGCGTGATTCAGGCAAACACTGCGCTTTTCTTGCCCTCGTTTGGTACGTAGTGACGGCAGCTTCCATTGTGTCTAATTCAGGAAACAATCATGAAAAATTCTAAACCACTGTTCAGTACACGTAAACCACTGTACAGTACACGCAAAACACTGTACAGTACACGCAAAACACTGTACAGTACACGCAAAACACTGTACAGTACACGCAAAACAATGTACAGTACACGCAAACCACTGTACAGTACACGCAAACCACTGTACAGTACATGCAAAACACTGTACAGTACACGCAAAACACTGTACAGTACACGCAAAACACTGTACAGTACACGCAAAACACTGTACAGTACACGCAAACCACTGTACAGTACACGCAAAACACTGTTCAGTACACGCAAACACTGTACAGTACACGCAAAACACTGTACAGTACACGCAAAACACTGTACAGTACACGCAAACCACTGTACAGTACACGCAAACACTGTACAGTACACGCAAAACACTGTACAGTACACGCAAACCACTGTACAGTACACGCAAAACACTGTACGGTACACGCAAACCACTGTACGGTACACGTAAAACACTGTACGTTACACGCAAAACACTGTACGGTACACGCAAACCACGGTTCTGTACACGCAAACCACTGTACAGTACACGCAAACCACTGTACAGTACACGCAAACCACTGTACAGTACACGCAAAACACTGTACAGTACCCGCAAACCACTGTACAGTACACGCAAACCACTGTACAGTACACGCAAACCACTGTACAGTACACGCAAAACACTGTACAGTACCCGCAAACCACTGTACAGTACACGCAAAATAAAATGTTACCACCACCTGTGCACACCTAATGCTGTTCCTGAGAGCTTTCCTTCTTTATGACCGTTAACTTCATGTCACCCCCACCCCCTCCCCGCCCCGGTTTGTACTCCCAGTTAACAGAGTTAAGTGCTTGGAGACATTGTGTGTGTGAGTGGGGCTGTGTATATGTGTGATGGTGTGTGTGTGTGTGTGTGGGGGGGGGGGGGCTGTGTGTGTGGGGGGGGGGCTGTGTGTGTGTGTGGGGGGGGGGGGGCTGTGTGTGTGGGGGGCCGTGTGTGGGGGGGGGACTGTGTGTGGGGGGGGGGTGTGTGTGTGTGAGTGGGGGGGGGGCTGTGTGTGGGGGGGGGGCTGTGTGTGGGAGGGGGCTGTGTGTGTGTGTGGGGGGGGGGGCTGTGTGTGGGAGGGGCTGTGTGTGTGTGTGGGGGGGGGCTGTGTGTGTTTGGGGGGGCTGTGTGTGTGGGGGGGGCTGTGTGTGTGTGTGGGGGGGGGCTGTGTGTGTGTGGGGGGGGGGCTGTGTGTGTGGGGGGGCTGTGTGTGTGTGGGGGGCTGTGTGTGTGTGGGGGA